>CM075942.1:68004349-68259687 GCA_038030265.1 Corythucha ciliata | reverse complement strand
ATTTTCACTTTCCCCACCCACACTTCCTCCGTCATCTTTTCCCTTTTCACGGGGTAATGGTTTCATTAAAAACTTTGGACGAGGTCTGAGTGTTTAAAAGCCGTCTGGCCGCTACTGAAGTTTAAACACGCCACACACAGTTTCTGTAATAGAATGCTAAACACTAGCGAAAAAAAAAAAGTTGAGCGAGGTAAAGGAGAAAGGAAAGAAAAATTGCAGATAATGTCGTGCAATAGAATTTTATGTTCTGTACTTAACAACATTACCTTCCCTGTAACCGCAGGTGCATCCCATTTTGATGGATTTATAATTAAGAATTGATTTTGCAATTGATCATTAAGGGTTGATGATTAGGGGCCGTATTCAGAAACCAACCTTTAAGTCTCCTTTAGATTTCCTTTGGTAAAGGTACCTTATCGGGGAACTGCAGTGATGATTCCTCAACCCCCCCCCCCCAGTCATCCATCGTCTACTACTCGGCATGCAATTTCTCGCCTTATTTCTGCATCCAATCCTGGTTTTAAGGACTAGTTTTAATCGTCAGGAAATTCCGTATACGCAGCATTGATGATTGTAGCTATCACTAGCGGCGCTAGTGTCGTGTGATAATGAAACCGGTACTCCCGACATTTGTTATTTTTAGTGAATGGTTGAACAAGTTTTGTGTTTTTTAAAGTGTTCTTTCGTGGTCAACGTCCGTGACATTCCGGGAAAAAATTAGTCAGTCGGCCTAAAGTGACGAGAACATTATGGTACCGCTGCTGCCACCCATTTTCATATGTATAAAACAATCGAGAAAATTAAGCTAAACCCAAAAACCACAAAAATGGTGCCGCGTCTCTCACTCTTTCTACAGGGAGATCAGCAAAAGTAGCCTGAAACGCCTTTGCCCCGTAACGACGACAAACAACACACTGACGGATAACGGACTTGACTGTTCGTCGTTCCTGTAGAATCCCAAAATTTTTCTCCAAGTAGCGCTAACAGCGCTTGCGTTCCAGAATGTTGACTTTCTCTATGTTCCCTTCGAACGAGACTCAGAACCACCGGATGTCGACTAGGTAGCACTATAGGAAATGAGAAAGATACGGCATCTTGACGCTGTGCCAACTTTGTTTTTACTCTGATCAAACCTTTCGCGTCAGTGAACACGCCAAGACTTCTTAGGTGTTCTTCTTTTGGGCTCCAACGTTTCTAGCTGGACGACACGGAGTAACCAGTTTTCCGCTGACGTGAACTCTTCCGCTGTTAACTCACACGTTTTGCGCTCCCGATTCCGACAGTTGTAGCAAGAACGTCTTACCCACGCAATCAAGCGAACGATCTGCGGGTAACGCGAAAAGTAACGATACGTCCACGAAATTTTTGTTAGCTCCAAAGTATTGAAACCACTCGGGCTGAGACGGAGAAGGTCGGTGTTGGGATCCCAGATCATCCCTAAAACTTTAAGGGGACGAAACGATGACGCGTCCAAACCCAATCCCGAAAGTCGAAGTGTCCATCCTTCATGATTCGAGTAGCGACGTTCACAAGTTCGTCCCTTTCGTCGGAATTGCCCGACGCTGCAGACGCAATTGTCAACATAAAAACTCTTTTGCATTTTCTAGCAATTCCAAAGAAAACTCGTTCTCCCCCTTTTTGGAAGTTTCGAACAAATGTTCGATCACTGCCCCCAACAGAAAAGGACTGGACCGAAGTCCAAATGCCACTCTCTGGCGTGGCGGTAGACTACCGTTTCTCCATCGTCGTTTTGCCACAAAAAACCTAGGTACACTCGATCAGACGGCGCTACACCGATCTGAAGAAAGGCTTTGCGTATGTCTGCCGTTACTCCAATTTCGTGGAGCCTGAATCTTGTGAGTAGAGCGAAAATGGTTTCGATAAAGTTTTCGCCTACCTCGAGACAGTCGTTCAGAGAGGGTTTCCCGGAAGTCTTCACTGACGCGTCGAATACTGGTCTCACTTTGGTCGTAGAACTGTCGGGTTTGAAAACTGGTCGATGGGGCAGGAAATGTCGGCACTTTTCTGTAGTGGTAGGCTCGATGATGCCCTCGTTCAACCATTCCTGGAAAACAAACTCGTATTCATTTACACGTCCCAATCGAGTCAAACTAGCATATTTGTCAGTCATACGCTTACGAGCTAAATCGAAGTAGGAGGGGAGGTCCGAGGGCGTCAATTTCCACGGCAAGTAAACTTCGTATCTTCCGTGATCATCGCGGTGAAGTGAATCCAAAAAACGTCGTTTCACTTCGGCTATATGTTGTTCTTTGCTTACCTTTTGAGCCGGGTTGGTCACTCCAAGAACCTCTAGTTCCCAAAGCTTGGGAAGTGTATCATTTTGGCAACAAAGTAAATTCAAGGACATAATTTCTCCAGATTCGTTACACGCTGAGTCAGGCGGGGTTTTCCCCATGACAGTCCACCCCAACCGCGTTTCTATTGCCGCGAGGCCATTCTTGGTTGATACGACGAGACCAGTAAGGAGTTTTGCTATTATATTGGCTCCGATGAGCAACTCAATTGGTCCGGGATTAACGTCGTAAATCACTACGCCTGCGGAGGTTAACTCTGGTGGGAGGGACACTGTGACAGATGACAGGTTGGTCAAGGACCTCAAAATTACATCGATAACTCATGGAAAGATTGCCCAGATGAATTCTATAGACACGGTGGTGGACAGCTTCCGTCTGAGCGCCACCAAACAACGAATGTGAGACCGTTTCCGTTCGAACGGGTTCGTACCCCGTGGCGTCAAGTGCCGAAGAAGCTATGTAACTTCATTGTGAACCGGAGTCCAACAAAGCGCGAATTGGTCTGACGCCTGATGCACAGACCATGTTGACAGTAAGGGTCTGTAATAAGACGACTCTACTAGGTAAATTCAAGCTAGTGAGCGCTTGGTCACAGGGGGCGGGGGTACTGTTTGCCCTCTTTTCCGTCGGCAACGAAGCGCTCTGTCGGCAAACAAGTCGATAATGCCGACCTCCACATCCGGTACACTTAATTTTAGCGTTGCATTTAATTCTGAAATGACCCGGTGATAGGCAAACAAAACAACATTTCCTTTCCCCTAGAGCACGAGAACGTTCAGTTACTGTCATAGCCCAGGCCTTAGGACATTGTGGGGTCAGGTGTGTCGACTCACCACAGAAAACACACGATTTTGGGTCATCCTTAGTCGATAGGAGCCCCATCGCGGTGGGAATAGCAGTTTTCTATTTTTCCTGACTTTGTCGCTTCTTTTCGCCCTCACCCTTTAAACCGAATCCCGCCAGAGCCATTTCTACGTGCCTCTTCCCGTTGTATCTCCCCCTTAATGAAACGGCGTAGACTGGTCAGCCGTTTTTCTGCTGATATACCGAAAATATATGATAGACACCGTCTTCTTCAGGGTATTAAGATTTATAATCGTCTTCCCAAAAAACTTCGTGAGTTGTCAGCGAATGACTTTAAAAAACGACTCCGCCAACTACTCCAGCAGGAATGTTTTTATAGCGTTGACGAGTTCACGGGCTTTACCTTCATCTAGTCATCTCCGTGCATGTGTTTTGTGTCTATCTTCCTTACACAACTGTACGTCAACTTACCTTACCTAATTCATTACCGACTTTCTTCTATGGACTATGTACAGTTTACTGTTGAAGACAAAATATATTATTATTATTATTATTATTATTATCAAATAAAAATGGTTATGAACTGAACGTTCGATGAAAAGGGCTATTTGAGTTCAGCAAGTAGACGCTAGAATTCAGTGGAGTTGAAATATCCCGCCTCTCTAAAGGCTCGGATATGTACGAGCAATAAAATTGAAGTGTGTGAAAGGTAAAAGCGAGGGCGATGGAGACGTTTACGAGACGGGCTACGATAAATGAGCTGTTAATAGTCGTTGAAGGGGGGGGGGGTAGAAAATTCATCCAGAGAAACACACATCTAATTTTTTAATGTACAATTTTATAATTGATACAATATACATTTTTTCAATTACAAAAATTATAGTTTAGCAGTTTTTATCAAGATGGTAGTCGAAAGCCTTAATGATCAGAATTAATGTTCGTTTTAGATGTCCTGAGAGCCCCCTGTTCTTTATTTGTTAACATTTTACAGTGGTTGCCAGTGGCGCCGACATACTACATTCAAGGTGTAGCAGCCGGTACACCTCTCTCTAGTGCGGGTGTGGGGTCCGTGATCGACGAAGAGATAACATGGAAGTGAAAAGGAGGAGTTGTCAAAACAAAATAAGGAAGGGAGAATCGGTTCTCAGCCTTATCTCAGTTCAGAGAATCAAAGACAAGCCAGAGAACTATCAATTTCAGCACGAGCAAGTTATCAGCAGTTTCATAGTCCCTGTTAGCTAGATTTACAGTAATTAAGCCAATATGATGTAGATACAATCAATGATGGGGGGAAGGGGTATGTTCCAGAGAGAACCAACTTCATGAGAATGGGTCTTCAAGAAACCGATTTCGTGGGGTTTAATCGTTGAAAAAAACAATATCTTGAGGGTTTGGCTCTGTAGAAAAAAAGTAATGAGCTTGGCTTACATGAAAAACACAAACTTTGAGGGCCCGGCTTTTCCAAAAACCACTTTCACGGGTTTAACTCCTGAAACCCCTCATTTCGAGGATTGCCTCAGAGTAGAACCAACTTCACAGGTTTTGCTCTTCAATAAACGAATCTCAGGGGCTTTTGTCGTTCAAAAAACCAATCTTGAGGGTTAGTAAGATGTGCCTTGTGTTCTTTAGTACAACTAAGATGTGCCCCGCTTTTTGCAAGCGCAGAAAGGCGAAAAAATCAGGAAAAAACGATAATTCAAAACGTGGGAAACCAAGTGGGGGCCGTGGGTTAATAAATTGTGGGAAAAAAACTAATTTTGGGGGGTAAAATGGAGAATTGAAATTGTTAATACGCCAAAGAAAACCCATTATTTTGCTGCTCAATTAGCGAAAAACGCTAATTCCCGACTGAAATTTGAAAGAATGGCTAATTAGCAGCTAAAGTTGAGAAAAACGCTAACCCACAGCGTTAATTGAGAAAATCGCTAGTTAAAAACTGCTAAAATTGAGAAAAATTGATAATTCTAATGTAAAATTGAAAAAGCTAAAATTGGGACGATCCAGGATACAAATGAAGTAAATCGCAATAACACCGCAGCAGAAAATCGCTAATTCACGGATGAAATTGGGAAAAACGAGGATAAAGTGCCTATACAAAAAACGTTAATTCGAGGATAAAAATGAAAAAAATCGCCTAATTCACGCCTAAATTTAGAAATACGCTAATTCAGGGCTAAAATTTAGTAGAACATTGATTTGCTGGAAAAATGTAGGAAAACATAAATCCGTGGCCTATGAAGGCAATGTCGGGTCGTAAACTAGGAAAAAGCGCTAATCCATGGTTAAAAGTGAAAAAAAAAAAAAAAAAAAAAAAAAAAAAAAAAAAAAAAAAAAAAGATAATAGTTCATACGCCGCTAATTTGTGGTCAATATTGAGAAACATCACAATATTCAACGCGGCTATAATAAAAACGCTTCTTTGCAGCTGAAAGTGAAAAAAAGTGCTAGACTCACTGCTGAAAAGGTAAAAATCGCTAATTTGCAGCATAAATTGAGGAAAATCTCCAATTGCTTCACATAATTTGTGGATTTACATAATTACATTAGATTTCTATAGCGATGCGTATATTTTTGCAAGACCCCAAGAAGACCAAGACCATGGCCGCAAGACCAAGACCATGATTTCAATGCAGGGCCAAGGCCAAAACCACTTTGGTCTTGGTCTCACAGACCACGTCACTAGCGTAGTCGGAGCCGGCTAGCCCAGGGTCCGACAAACTCTAAAATAAATTGGCCCCGAAACTTGAAATTTCACAAAAATTGTGATGAAAGGTTCCAATTTCACAGATATTTGACCTATAAACGTTGCGCATGGGCCTCATCAGCCTATAGGCTACGAGTTTCATTGTGACCGGCTAGCCCGGTGTGTCTGAGCCCGGAAAAAAAACAATTGCCGAACTCGCTAACCTATTTCACGGAGATTTAGCACAGAAAATTGCAATTTTTTCCGAAATTAAAGGCCCAGAACTTGCTATTTAACTGGAATGAAGACCCGATTTTCATGGGGTAATTGTTAGGCTATGGCCTGAGTGGCCAGCCTGAGTTCCAACAAAAACGGTCAAAACAATAGTTAAATGGTACAAAAAATGGTCTTGAAACCGCAATTATGCTTTGGTTAAGAGCCTAAAATTGTAATTTCAGGAAAATGAAGACCGGAGACTAAGCAATCGAATTATATTATAAATAAAGCAACTTTGAGCCTTAAACCTTCAATATCGCGAATATTCATCCAATAAGCTTTTCATTTCTCTTATTTTTGCCTTCATAATGTTGCAGATTTTACGGTTGGCTTGCCCAGAATTAACGGCCGGCAAAAAGATGCCCCGAATCGCTAATACTCATCTAGGAAAATTCAAATTTCATGCACATTTGAATTCAAAATGTAGCAAATTCAAAGAATTTACGGGTACTGCCGTGGCCAGCTTGCTCGAGGGTTCCACAGTCACTGCGGACGATCCTCGGAACTTAAAAATTTCGCGGAAATAAATAACAGAAACTGACAATGTCTCTGGTATAATTGGATCCAATTTTTAGTCCAGTATAATATGGCGCTGTGGTGGTGCCTACAGCCCTGGGTCCAGCCACAAAAAAGGCCCGAAACTTGATATTTCACCAGATATTTACTATGTTTGATGTAATTCTCCGGTTATTTCTCTCATTTTTACCTGGGCATTGCAGGTAAAAATGAAAAATTTCCGCATAATTTGAGCTGTGAATAACGATTTTCCTCAATTTAATCCACGAATTAGTGGTTTTTCTCAATTTTAGCTGCGAATTGGTGATTTTTCCGCGTTTTTTTTTTTTTTAATTTTAGCCGCAAATTCGACCCAAAAACTGGCACAGGCGCGGGCCTATACCTATTGAGGCTTGGGGTGGAAATCTCCAAAGCCTCTACATACACAAGAAATAAAGAACATGAGACTTCAGGGCACCTAAAATGATCGTTAATTAGTTAAAAATGCCTCGTCTTCGCCCTAAATAAAACTACCCATATTTTTCAGTCTTGTATCCAACTTTACAAATTGGTTTTCAAATAAATTAAACACAATTAAGCTCTTCTTAGTTCTTATTCTTTGCCTGTTTTTATCAGTTACATTACTACGGATATACATATGGGATGGGGTGTGTGGCCGTATGGCGTATTTTCTCAATTTGAACAGCAAATTAGCGAATTTTTCAACAAATGCCGCTCGATTTTTCTCAATTATATTACGGAATTAGCATTTTTCTTCAATTCTGAAATGCTCAGTGCAATTCCCCCCTCCCCATCTTTCTGCTAATTAGCGTTTTCTCAATCTTAACCGCGAATGAGCGCTTTTATTCGTAATTTTTTTCGCGAATTAGCTATTTCTTCACTTTTAGCCATAAATTAGCGCGTTTTGTCCATTTTATCTTTTAATTAGTGCTTATTATTAATTTAACCCATGAATTTTTCACTAAATATAGATTTCATCCGCGAAGAAGCGCTTTTTCTTAATTTTTGCAACGAATTAATTGCTGTTTGCCCATTTTAACCACAAATTATCGATTTTTTACGTTGTTAGGGCTTTTAGGGCTGTTGGGGCAAAATCCACCCCCCCCCCCGTGCAACTTTCTGGAGAAACGAAAACTTTGCATCGGTACGTTTAATAGAGTTTAATCCGCACGACTGAACAGACTTGAAGGAGGGGTATCAGGGACTTTTTTTATGCATGCAGACAACTTGAGGTTTGTTTTGTTTTGTTTTTTCGAGCCTTTTCATTGGTAGCACGCAATCGTGTGAACAAAGATTGTCTCCCCCCCCCCAACCAATACCCACCTTCGGTGTTTGGACTACCTCAAAACCCTTCCAAGTACCTACTTTTTGATTCGATTCAATTCAATAACAAACGTAGAACTCACCAGTCAAAGAATGCACCCGAAAAGGGATTGGGAGGTCTTTAAGGGGCATCTTGAACAGGAGTTGTCTGAGATGGACCTGGACATTCAGTGCCACGCCGATCTCGATAGGGCGGTGGAGGCGATCAATTCAGCGGTCCTCAGTGCGTATGAGGAAACCTGTCCTGTTAAGGTGAAGAAGGGGAACAGGGAAGTCCCTTGGTGGAACAATGAGCTGGAGATGCTCAGAAGAGAAACGAGGAGGCTTTACAATAGGGCCAGATCACGTGGGGAGTGGAAGGCTTATAGGCACTCCCTCACGGAGTATAACAAGGCCCTTAGGAAAGCAAAGCGGGCCACGTGGAGGACCTTCTGTGAGGGGATGGAGAATGTGTTCGTTATGGGCAGACTACAGAGGGTCCTGTCCAAAGAGAGCCCGGGCCAAATTGGTCTAATAAAAAATGCAGATGGGGCGTATACCGAGAGCGCTAAAGAGACCCTGGAGGTCCTCCTGCGAAGTCATTTTCCTGATTCCAGGGATGCAGGGGCCTCAGATGTTCAGGGTGAAGTGGTGGCTGACTGCCAGCCAGCAAATAATGCAATATGGAGCGCATCGGGGAAATTGTTTACGCCCGCGAAAATTAAATGGGCTATCGGCTCATTTAAGCCCTATAAATCCCTGGGCCGGACGGGATATTCCCGGTCATGCTACAGCGTGGCCTGGAGGTCCTGGAGCCGCGTCTCAGAAGGATATTTAGGGCAAGTTATGCATTATCGTATATACCGAAGGCATGGAGGGAGGTCAGGGTTGTGTTCATTCCTAAGTCGGGAGCAAACTCCTCGGCCCAGGCAAAGGCGTACCGACCCATAAGCCTCATGTCCTTCCTCCTTAAAACAATGGAAAAGATAATTGGCCTGGATATCAAGGACGGTTGCCTTAAAATTAAACCAATCCACAGGGGGCAGCATGCCTACCAGGCGAGCAAGTCTGCTGAGACCGCCCTAAACGAACTGGTGGGTAAGTTTGAGAAATCTCTGGAGGCGAAAGAAACTGCGCTGGGCTGCTTCCTGGACATAGGTGGTGCTTTTGATAACACCACCTATGACTCTATGGAGGCTGCAGTAAGGAGCAGAGGTGTTGATCCATCTTCAGTGAAATGGATCAAGGGAATGGTGGAATGCCGCGTCGTGACTTCGGAGCTGGGAGGGGAGACTGTTTCCGTGTTGCCCTCAAGGGGGTGTCCCCAGGGGGGTGTGCTCTCTCCTTTGCTCTGGTTGCTCGTGGTGGACGAGCTTCTCGCTATCCTAAAGGAGCAAGGTTATGAGGTAGTTGGTTACGCGGATGACCTTGCGATTCTAGTTAGGGGCAAATTTGATGATACCATATCCAGCAGGATGCAGGGTGCCCTTAACATAGTGCAGCGATGGTGCAGCAGGCATGGTCTCAGGGTTAACCCTGAGAAGACCACCCTTGTTGCGTTTACCAGGCGGAGGAAGCTGGCATTAAAGGTAGTTCGACTGAATGGAGAAGTGTTGAAAGTAGGAAAAGAAGTCAAGTACCCTGGAGTTACCCTGGATCAAGGGCTCAAATGGACCTCGCTTATCAAGAGGGTGCTGAATAAGGCCACGTTCGCATTGTGGGCTGGTAGGAAAATGTTTGGCAAAACATGGGGTCTAAAGCCAAAAATGGTGTTGTGGCTGTATACAGCCGTTGTTAGGCCTATCGTCACCTATGGCTCACTCCTATGGTGGCAGAAGACGAAACAAGGGACAGTCCAGGCCTTGCTGAGTAAGTTGCAGCGCCAGGCCTGTCTTGGAGTAACGGGTGCTATGCATTCGTGCCCGACGGCAGCCATGGAGGTGTTACTGGACATGCCTCCCCTGCACTTTCATGTGCAGGCGACCGCATATATGGCGGCGGTGAGACTGCTGCGGGCGGAGTACGTGAAGCGGGGTGTCCAGGTTGGGCACTTGCATGTTCTGGAGGAAGTTGCATGTAGTGAGGCGGCTGAAGTCGTTACGGATCTCACGCATGTGAGGATGGATTTTGAAAAACCCTTTAAGGTCGACATAGGCAACCACGACCTTTGGGATAAGGGTTTGCCGAGGTTTAAGCCCGGCACGCAATTATGGTATACTGATGGATCTGTGAAGGATGGGGGTGCTGGCATTGGGGTCTTTGGCCCCAGGCTTCAGCATTGGGAGTCCCTTGGGACGACCGCCACCATCTTTCAGGCGGAGATCTATGCTATAGAAGCCTGTGCGCGAAAGATTAGTGAGAGGGGTCTCCGGAAAGCGAAGATCTTTTTCCTGTCTGACCCCTCAAAGCCTAGGCTCTTAAAGCCCTATGCTCAAGTGTCGTGAATTCGAAGCTAGTTTGGGGATGTCTTGAAGCCCTCAGGCCTGTGGCAACGGCAAACAACCTTACTTTGATGTGGGTGCCGGGTCACAAGGGGTTTGAGGGGAATGAAATGGGTGATCAACTCGCGAAGAGAGGATCAGAGATGCCTTACGTGGGCCCGGAGCCAAGTCTCAGGGTCACGAAGTCCTTCACGAAGAGGCAGGTGCAGGCGTGGTTGGACGAGAGGCATCGTGAACACTGGGTTAGACAACCAGTCTCAGGCAGGCCAAGCTCTTTGTCACTCCAAAGGGACGATCGGAGAAGGGCCTGATCTCTCTGAGACGAGGAGACCTTAGAATCTTGGTGGGACTGCTAACGGGACATTGTGCCCTTCGATATACACTCAGACTAATGGAGAAGTCTGACACGGACATTTGCAGATTTTGCGACCTGGCCGTGGAAACAGCAGAGCACGTACTGTGTGAGTGCCAGGCTCTGGGGCGGTTACGCTTTCAACATCCTGGAAATGATGTGCTTCAACCGGAGGACATCTCCAGGATGGCTACGGGAAGTATCCTCAACTTCGTTAACGAGTGGTGGTGGAGGACGCTTGAAAACTAGCGTCTTTCTTGGCAGGGCAACCTGAGGGGACACCACAATAGATCTTATAGGTCGAGTTTGGTAGGAGATAGTTTCTTCTGGGCTTCCCTCCCCGTTTAATAATAAAAAAAAAAAAAGAAAAAAAAAAGAGCCCCCCTCCCACTTGACAGGCCTGAGGGAGGACGCGTGGCAATGAACTGCTCCAAGGCGGAATTATAGATTTTTTTTCTCCATTTGAGCCATGAAACTTCCTTCAGAAACCACCAATTGGCGTTTCTTAAACTACCCTGCGAATTATCGCTTTTTCTCAATTTCAGCCGCGAGTAAGCATTTTTCTCAAGAAAAACCGCGAATCATGAATTTTTATCAATTTTATCATCGAATTAGCAGGTTTTCTCAATTGTTGACATGAATTTGCACTTTTCCGCTATTTCTCCCCATTTTCACCGTAAATTAGCTTTTTTTCTCAATTCTATCCGCCGCGAATCAGCGTATGTTTCTAAATAAAAGTCGTCCTAAATAAAGATTGCACCTTTTTCCCAATTTCATCCGTGATTAGTCAATTTTCAAACATTTTAACAGCAAATTAGCGATTTATTTCAATTTCATAACCGAATTACCGTTTTTATACATTACCGATATCCGCGAATTAGCACTCTTCCTCGAGTGAATTAGCATATCTCTCAATTTAATGCTACGAATTGACAATTTAGCATAATTCTCAATTGCGTCTCCCAATTGGCACAAACGAGCGTTATTTCTCAATTTCAGTAGCGATTTACAGCGCAAATTAGCACATCCCCCTCCCAAATCAAAATAAATAAATAAAAACAGTGAATTGTCGATTTTGCTCAATTTAATCACCGAATTAGCGTTTTTTGTCAATTTTAGAGGCAAATTAGCACTTTTCCTCGATTAATTATTTTTCCCGCTAACTATGGTTTTATCATTATTTTAGCCACTAATTACCACAGTTTCTCAATTCCGCGGGTACGAAGTTACAAACAGAAACCGTAAAAAAAGGCCGTAAAAAGGTCATGAGGGACTCTTCTCATGAAATCCAGTGTGGCGGTGCGGGACATTTTCCGCACACTCATGCTTCTCACCATTTCCTGCCTAACAGATTCTCTTGACTTAAAGCCTATTGAAGGATTTGTCGTTCTTGTGGATATTATAAGTCTGCCTCTCGTGGGGCGGAGGGTCGCCTTATTACTCTCACAATTACTCGTCAACCAGCGTGCTCTCAAAGGTTTTGTAGGAAAAGGGGCTCTTAAAGTTATTCAAAATATTTGTTTTCGTTTTCAGTTTGTACTGGCAACGAGCACTAAATCACAAAATGGGATGAATTATTTTCGATCATGTTCATTTGGAGACTAAGAGAGCTGGAGAAGTGTGCTAGAAGGAATCACATTCAAGACCCTTTTTCGTCATGAAATATATTTTCGTGAAATTTACCAGCGGCTATGAATTACACTCTCTACTAATTTCAAGTTCGGAAATATGTAACGGAATACCCTCGGGCTAATATTCTCCCGGAGAGAATGAGCAAGGAAAATTAATGGGACTAATAATTATAACGCTATACATAGAATACATGGAAGGAGAGGTGGCAGGGAGATGTCCCCGAGGTATTATCATTTGATTAAACAGGCAGCATGGAGTGTAACCGAAAACGTTTCAGAGTGTTGCCACTCGAGCTCCACGCGGAAAGGGTGCCTTGCCTCAGGCCAGCGTGCCCCTCAAGGCACCCCCATGACACAGGTAATAACATCCCTCATCCTCCCCTATCCCTTCCCCCTGACAACCCCTTCATTGCTTCTCTTCACAAAACTCCATACTCCGCTAATCACAGACCTCCTTATTGCCAAGCAGACAATACTAAATTATTGCCCCCTATATGCCCTTCTCTCTTTCCTTTCCCATCGAGTGCGGTATGTATCTGCTCTGGAATCAAACATTCAATTTACTAAATATCTAGTTTTGAAGTATCCTTTTACAAGCCTCAGGCCTAGCTTCTGGCGACAAGAATTTTTTTTTCTCCTTTTTTTTGTAATCCAATATTATAATTTTATAAAAAGGTATATGAACTCTGGTTTCTGGGGGCCTCGGTTACTTCACCGTGAAAAATGTTGTTCCGTTCTTGATTCCCTTCTTTTTATTCCATTTATTAACGATATCCCTAAGGCCTCCGTATAAGTATAACGCTTGTATAAAGACGCGATATATTGGAACAGCACTTCATCCTGCCTTAAGGGGAAGTAGACAGTAGACAAAATGATAAGACGACTAAAATCTGCAGCTTTTTGTGAAGTGTTGATCAATCCGCACAAGATAGAAAAAAAAAAAAATAAAAATAAAAGGCAATCATTGGCAGATAAAAAATGAAATAAAGTGCTAATTCATGGCTAATTCGCGGATAAAATTGACAAAAATCCCAATAAATGTTCAAAATGGCAAAAACGCCGATTCTCGGCTTCTCAATGCAACTTATTTGTGGCTAAAAGTTAGATAAACCATTATAATACAGACCAGATACTAAGGGGACTCGTAGAGTTATCCGCCCCGGGCCTCTAAAAGTGTAGGTCCGCCATTGGCTGTGAAATGTACTTTCCTCTCTGAGCCAAAATGTCCATTGAGCGCGTTAAAATATACTTTTCGAGGGGGTTAGCCTTTCAAAGCCCAAATTTCGTGGATTTGGATCCCAAAGAACCAAACTTCTCGGGTTTTAATTTCCCAAAAGGAGGATGAAACAGTTGATTCCAGAGTTACATTTCTCTTCTTTATGGTCTTGACTGGAATAGTCTTGGTTAGGTGGCTAGAATTGGCAGTTTTCACCCCCTTTAAGCCCAAATTTCAGACGATCATACTCGTAATGAGCTCCATAAAACCTTTCGAATCAGACTATAGTTTCAGGACTCTGATCCTCCGGTTAATTTTTTTCCCTCTGTGCATTTTGATTGGTCACTGAAGGCAAAGCCCCAGGCAGACGCCGACAGACGATCATTTTCGTATTCAGCCACATCCCCAGTAGTACAGAACGTTTATCAAACGAAATCCAACAAGGCGAACGTTTTTTACGAACGAAAATAGAACGGTTATTTTTACGTTACATAATAACGTTAGAGCAACGTTGAAACGATTTGTACTGGGGTCGGGCGCGGTCTTAAAATTGTAACACTGTCGTCAAAATCCGCCCCCTTCCGGTCGTTCGATGAACGTTAGGTTAACGTTGCAATCCAAACCTATCATGGTTTGCCAAGTGCGAACTTTGGATCGTTTCTACGTGAAAACGAACGTTCAGCGAATGCTTTAACGTTAAGGTTGAACGTTTGGTGAACGTTCAAGGAACGTTTTTGCTCTACTTGGGAGTAGCACAGAACGTTAAACCCACGAAACTAACGTTACCAAAATGAACGAGGCGAACGTTCCTTACGAACGAAAATATATCGGTTATTTTTATGGTTCATAAAAACGTTAGAGCAACGTTGTAAAGCATTCCAGGATGGTTGGCGTTGGTGTAAATTGTAGGAGCAACTTGAGTGATTTTATACATAGATAAGATTCACGTTTTCGCCACAAAATTGTGTTATACGATTTGCTATAATATTAATAGGTTCGTTCGTTTCTCGTCCGGAGCTGCACTAACAGCACTGAGCTTTCCCCTGCTATTCCACGTGGTAACCCGCGAGGTTACAAAATCTCGTGCTGCTCGGAGTAGTCTGGGACTGACAAACGAACAGAGCCGGAATACGAACGGAATAGTCTCTCCGCCCCTGAACTTTTCCACATAAAACAAAATACTCTCCTTCAATTTGAATTAAAATAGAATCAGCCTCATTTCTTCTCATTTAGTTTATTCTCTATTAATTTATAGCGTTTTCCATTCATTGCAATACACTTGTGGGGTGTAAGTTTTTCCACCCGTCCTCTCTAAATTGAAACATATGTTTATGGAGAGGACGGTGCACTACACTTGTGTGGTGAGTTGAATGGAAAACGCTATAAGTGTGTTAAACTGCTCCCCGTCACCCATGTGCTCCTGATTTTGATGATTTTATAATTATTAAGCGTTGTGTATTTTTGTTGTTCGTCGTGCATATTGCCTTAGTCTCGACTTTTTGAGCCACCGAATTCCTTCCATCGATCTATCGGCTCGTGTCGCGTTCCTTATCGTATTGTCAGTCCTCAATGCTAAGTTCAAACCTTTCTTGGTAAAAAAGTTGGTTAAGTCGGTAAGTTTCCCTTCCGGTGAAGGTAAATGATGTCCATTTCTTCACATCACTACTGTCAGGTCTTTTTCTCTGTAGTTTCTGTTTATGTTTGAGTAACTTGTCAATTGTTCTTGTCTCGTATCCGTTATTTACCGCTATTTGGTAAATTAGATTAAGTTCGTTTCTGTAGTTTGTCTCTGACATGGGGATACTGTTAAGTCGGTGTATCAAACTTCGGAAGGCCGACAGTATGTGCTGGACGGGATGGGAGGAGGAGTTATGGATTACCACATCTGACGCAGTATTTTTCCGGAAAATGTTTAATGATAAGGTTCCTGAAGGGCTATTTCGGGTTATGTTGATATCTAAATAATTAATTGACTGATCAATATCTTCCTCGACCGTAAACTTAATACTTTTGTTTAGGAAATCCAATACTCGGTTGACGTCATGTTTTGGCATTATACACAATATATCGTCCACATATAGCGAGCATAAAAGGTGACGCCATGATCCTCACGCAGCCTCTGTGTGAATGCCTCTTCCAAATGTTGCAGGAAGGCATCAGAAAGGATGGCTGAGGTTGGGGTACCCATTCCCAGACCATCTAGCTGTTTATATATATTCCCATCATACTGGAAACAATTCTGACTTAGTACTGTCGTGAGGATCCTCCCAAACACGTGGGTGGCGCCAACCTGCATCGTTGTTTTCTCTCAATTTATTCTTGATAATCGTGAGAGGACAGACGCTGAAGATGGCGAGCAGCCGAAACCGGTTCGTTTTTAACGCTCCTCAACGAGGGAAGACAGACAACGTAGGCTCCTGCGGCTACAGTTTCATGCATGCATTACATAAATATGCGCTTTTCCCCAACTTTATTCGTGTCTCAGGCGGTCGTAAAGTTTGAAGGGGACTTTTCTTGGCGGGTCTATTACGGGTTGGGACTGTTGGGTGAGACGACAGATTTGCGGAAGACATCCCAGTCCCTGAAAGACTGATGAAAAATCATTAGTGATACGGTCAATTTCACTTGTAACAGAATTAATTGATACTCGCTTGACTAGACTGGGTCTTGGCATGTAGAAAGACCGAGTACCGTTGTGGAAGAATTTTGGACTATGACGAAAGAAATGAACGCATGTTTCCTTTGTTAAAACTCACCTTGACCGAAAAATGACCCAAGACAGGACAGACTGTCCATTGAAACTGGTGAGGCGTAAATTTGACGGTTTTATGAGATTACGTGGAAGACTTAATTGTAAGAAGGTGTCAATAGACATGACATTTGCCATGGCTCCAGTATCTAGAAGGGCTGACAGTTTGACTGAATTAATATATATACTAATTTTCCACGGATGACTTACAGAGTATTCGGACAAAGAACCAATAAACAACTCATTGGCCGACGACGATGTTCATCCTTGGCCGTTGTAGTCGGCTCCGATGCATTTAACACCTGCGGTAGAGCGGCATACTTGTGCGAAGTGACCGATCTTTCCACAACTACGACATCTTACTCCACGCGCCGTACGCGTTGAATCTGGCCACAACTGCCACACGTAGCCTGACGTGACTGAGACGAAGAGCGATTGTTGGACTGTGGTCGCGGAGACTGAGCTCTACTTGAAGACTGAGAACGGCGAGACGGGGTACGTGAGCGATGTCCAAATTGACGGTATTTTGTAGAATGTAGAACTGTATTGACCGGTGTCTCGTCTTGTAGTTTTTCAACGTTGCGTTGAGAGGCGACCATCGCTTTCGCAATGGTTACAGCTTGGGGCAGTGTCAAGTCTGCTTCCTGCAAGAGACGTTCCTTGATGGCTCCGTGACGTCGGTTCATATTGCAGATGAAAAGGTCACGGACAAGTGACTCTCGCAGCGAACCCAGTTCGCAAGCGTGACTAAGTAAATGGAGGTCCGTCAAGAACTCTTCCACATCTTCCTCCCTTTGATCGCGGGTGAGAAGTTTATGCCTCGACATGGTCAGATTCTTTTGGGGGACGAATGTCTTTTCAAAACGCTTGACAATTGTTTTGTACGATGTTCCAGCCAATTGAATGTTGAAGGAGTTGAATACTTCGACACCGCGTGGTCCAATGAAGTGGAGCAGCAGGGCAATACGGCGTTCGTCGGGCTGTGTACTAAAGCCACTGGCAAGAAGGAATAATTCAAATGACTGGAGCCATCGGGACCACGACACAGACAGATTGCCGTCGAATGACATAGGAGGCACGGCAGAAGCTCCTACGCCAAGTCCTAGGGACTGTGGAGAAATGTGGGTGGCTCGTAGGGTGTGGTCTCCTTGCCGTCTTTCGCCGTCGGTGAAGTCGTTTCATCGTCCGACTTTGTCATTTTGGCACGTGAAGAAACTGACTGGCACGACAATTAAAAAAAATAAAAAGACGCACTTTTGACACCATGTTATGTATGGGTTCGAGTAAATACGAAAAAATAGAAGACCTTTTATTATACGAAGCGACATCTTTATTATGCGACAAACATGAATAGAATAATCCTAGTCCCGGCTAGGGAAAATATAATATAAACATCAACGTGACGTCACCAGTCTAGGATACGTAAAAAAGGACAAAAATGCTATAAAACAAGGGAATGACAACGATGACATGCGGCAGAACAAACGAGAAAGAAACGCATTACGAAAGGAGCTCTGCGAAGCTTTGGCGTACATGGTAAATACTCCTTTGTACAAGAAGTATAATATCGTGGCATCAAATGAATATCTGGAAAGATTTCAGGGGGTTGATGAAGAAGAAATAGATTTTATCGTCGATCCAAACGACAACGACGAATTTGAAAATTATGATGGTTCACATTCTGACATTTCAGACGTTGATTCAGATTATTTTGATGAGATAGATGAAGTTTTGCTAATTGATCGAAACAAAGAAGTAACGGAGGATGATAGTGCTACGAAAATTATAGCACCGGGTCAAAATGGAATACCTGTTGTTGGGAAAAAAAAACAAAAAGAATTGTAGATTTGGATACCCATTGCCTGTAATGCCATATACCGTTTTATTAGAGCCTCTGGAGAATGATGAAGACACACCTGAAGTAAAAGAAAATTATAAAAAGATCTGTAACCTCACGCAGTGGTTCTTCAAACAGCGTGTAGATATGCCATTTGACCAAGTTCTCCAAGAGCTGCAAATGACTTATGATGAGTACGTTAAGGCAATAAGGTCTGGAACAGATCGTGTCAAAGTGTTTCTCAAGAGAAACTCGCTGTCGGTTGGAACGAACTGCTACAACAAGACGATTTTATCCATGTTTCAGTCAAACATGGATTTACAGTTCATTACAGATCCTTACAGCTGTGTGACTTATATTTTAAATTATGTAAGCAAATCAGAAGGTGGACTTACAAAACTTCTTAAAGAAGCAGCAAAGGACATAGCAAATGAAAGGTTCAACACTCGACAAAAATTGAAATTTATAACCAACAAATTTCTTAATGCTAATTTGATGTCGGCTCAAGAGGCGGCCTACCACGCCCTTGGTTTGTCTCTATCGAAAAGTAGTCGAGCCGGCGTCTATATAGATACTAGTCCAAGCAACGAGAGAGTTAGAATGTTGAAACCCAAAGATCAGCTGAGATGTCTTGATCCAGACTCCGAAGATATTTTGCTGCCGAGTATTCACGTGAAATACTCCAAAAGACCAGCTAAATTTGAAAAGATGTGCCTGGCGGATTACGCTACGCAGTATAGCAGTGGTTGGAAGCACTCAACGATGAATAAAACGAAAGCTCCACAGAATGATTCTGGTACAGATACCAATGGGGATAACGACTCTGATTTGGAGGATTCGGGAGCTCCTTTACATAAAATACTTCGGTTCAGGAGGTACAAATTGGATCAGGACGAGTACAACTTCTATCGGGAACAGATTCTTCTTTTCCTACCGTGGAGAGATGAAAAAAAAGAAGTTGAGAATAATAGCGTTGCTCAGATTTATCAGCAAAACATCGCTCAGATAGAGATGAACAGCAAAAAATACAGTATCATGAGTGATGAAGAGATTGAGAGAGCTCTCCAGCAAGCGCAAGATAATTTAGCAGAACAAGAAGAAGCAGATCGGAAAGAACTTGTTGATGACGACCTCCCGGATGATTTGAAAGTAGATATAGGTCAGCAGGATGGGACTGAAAACGCATCGTCCAAGACTGATAAAATAAAAATTGTAGCCCCACCCAAAGAAACGTGGGAAAAAGTAGTTAAAGATTTTTGATTTCTGTTAAAGAATGGCAAAGAGAAATAATTATGCACGTTCTCAAAAAGATGAAGACTGAAGATTCTGAGCCACTTCGTCTATTCATTTCTGGTGCTGCAGGAGTAGGAAAAAGTCGGATAAAAGTAAAATAAACGAAAAAAAAAAAAAAAAGCAAAGAAAAAAAAACAAAAAAAAAAAAATGAAAAAGAAAAACTGAAAAAAAAAAATTAGAAATTCCAACACACTTTATCCGCGATTATTTTCCTCCATTGTAGCCGTAAATTCGCGTTTTTTCAACGTTAGCTGCTTTGAAGCGTTTCTAATCTGTGAATTCGCGAATTGCCTTAATTTTTCAGCCACGAATTTTCGAGAAATTGTTTTTATTGAGCCAAACCACTCCACACCTTAAGATATCGGTGTGAAATGTAAGCCTAATCGCTATCTGAGTAGGGCCACCCAGCGGTTAGTTTTTGCAAATTGACAGTTTCCATATGAAACTTACGATTTAACTTAATCGGTAAATCGTGAGTGACACCCTTTAAACCGAAATGTTAATCATTGTCGAGAATCAACCCCACTCTGACAATTTCTTCGTTAAACTGACATGTATTTTCCTCGAAATGGAAGATTTAATCGTAAAATTGCCCTTTGGAGAAGCGTTACGCGTAAATTTTGCCCTGAAAATGAGCGCTGCGCACGTGAGTCCTACCAGAGTGTTGCGCTCTGCCCACGATGTTAGGGTATTTCGGGGGTAAATTTTACCAAATAAGTTGGCTTTCCGCGTATAAATCTCTCGGATTTGGTTCAATGAACAACCAGATTTCAAGGATTTTTGACGCCAGCAAACCTCAGTTCCACTGGGCGACCCAATTCAAAGAGACCGATCATAACTATAAGCCGCACCCTACGAAATTGGTTTGTTTAGGGTGACCAGTTGTAAAACTGGCTTCCGAGGGACGCCTGGCATGAAAAAGTAGGACGCTTGAGACGGGAAATAGGACATAACGGTAGGACGCATAAAAAAAAACAGTTTATTAGAAATTGTAGTTTACTCGGATTGAATGAGCAAAATAGTGCTTTGCAAAATGAGCTTTTATTGTGCGAAAATACGCAAAACTTGGATTTGTGAGGGTTGAAATGACGAAATTTTCCTTTTGAATAATAAAGCCAAATCCGGGAATCTGGTTTTTGAAAGATCGAAAGAGCCTATTTATTTTACGAATAGTGGTTAATTCACCTGCGAAATGTATTTTAGCACGAGCAAATCCCTCGAAAGGTTTTGAAAAATGTGAAAATCCGCGAAATTTGGTAAGAAATAACAGAAATCCGTGCAATTGAACTTTTAAGATTCCAAATGTGAATAATTAAAGGTTATAGAACACCGAAAACGGAGGTTGAAAACGTCAAAATCACAAAATTTGTTTTTCCGTCAATTGTTTTCTGACGTATATTAATTTTTTGAATTAATCCGAACCTGTGAAACTGATCTAATAAATAGCTAACCCTTTAACGGGCAACGTTACCCTGAGGTTACACGGTTTTAGAAAAAAATAAAAATACAAAATATCACTCCTACGACATCAACTTCGTTCTCTCTTTCTTCATCCTTACTCTCTCCATACTTATACCCACTCCCCCGTAGTATCAAATGGCGGTAAAACACGGCAAAACATATTTTACGGAGAAGGTTACTGTTCTGCGACCGACGCTCGAAGATAACGCGATGCCGGTAAGTTTTCATGTTTAATTTGGCTATTGCCTCCTTTATTTTCAAGGTTTGATTTTTTTCCTCGACTTCCGAGGATTGTTGTCTTGTGTTTTAAAGCATCTTATTCATAAAACACGTCTTTTAATCAATAATTACACTCCAATCAACATCAGTGTCCTCGAGATCACATTGTACGTTTGACGAGAATTTTTCAAGAACCCCATTTAATGAAAATCTTCCGCGTAACGGACAACGTATCCTCCAGGGCACATGAGAAGTTTTTTGGATTATAGGAGTCAACAAATGGTAATCCAAATAAAAGAAATCAACACTTCGAAAGCTCAATCATCTTTTTTTTAATGAGGAAGTAACATAGAAAATAAAAATCGCTGGAGACATTTTTTTTCTAAAGAAAATGACTAAATATGACCAGAAATTGAATATTAGTGCGTAAATGATTGATTTCGATTTATAGCAAAATAATAAAACTCGCCAATTTTTTTTGTTTCCTTAAACGGCCGGTCTGTGACTCGTGACTTAGCTAAGGAGTCGTGACCCCTCCCGACCCTCCGCATCTGGCTGTTATCATGTGTTGCCCCCTCTTGACCGCCCCTTTTCTCTAAAGTCCTATTGTTTGATTTGTGGGAAGCCATTGTGAAGGTTATGCCAAGGCTGATATTGCGTTATCAGTCTATATAGCCTATTTCAAATGGGTCCCGTAACCCAATAGTTTTAAAAATTAATAAAAAAATATAGGGCTTGATTTTATTTGAACGGATCGTGTTTTCATGAGTTTTCGTAACCAAGCTATCACGACGGCATGATTTTGGAAAATCTGTTACTTCCTCATTATAAAGGACAACATTTCAAAATCGATTCTTATTTCTTTTGTCGCAGCCTTTTTATACTTCACGGGCTCAGAAAATAATGGCAATGGTGCCTAAATGCAACATTCCTTCAGGTTGTGAAAGCGATGAATCAGACGAAGAACTGCTAAAATCACGGATAGAAGAATTTTTCGACTTCCTTCGGGAAGATTTTGAGGGCACGTACGACCCAAATAGTGCCTGGGATGAATCATTCGAACGTTTGGAGTCTGTAGAGCCGCAACTTGTTGAGAATATGAATAATCATGATTATGACGAAGGCATTGCTGAACCCAAACCCGACGGATCACCCCTAATAGTAGTACCATCTGCGTCGAATGAAAATGATGTCATCCCGGCGAATGGAAATCGGTTAACCCTCCCTACTAGCTCCAAAAAAGATAAAGAGAAGATAGAAAACCCCAAAAATCCAAAGAAACGTGCCAAACGAGCATTGCGCAGGAGCAAAAAGACAGTCAAGGCTCGCCAATTCAACTGGCAGCGCGGAGTGGAATTTCAACATGAAGTACACATGCCAAATTCTTCGACCATCCCACCTAGTAACACCGAGGTTCTTGAACCTATCGACTATTTTTGTAAAATGTTTAGCAATGATTTGATTGAGCACATTGTGTATCAATCGAACCTGTTTTCAACCCAAAAACATCTTGCTCCAGAAAAAGAACCAAAAAAAGCACGAAAAAAAAAGAAAACAAATACACAGGTGCAAGAAAAAGACAAGCAGCCAAAAGCTTGTCGTGGATAAACACGATTTCTATGACTTCTTAGCAATCGAAATTCTCACTGGAATTGTTCAGTTCCCATCACTCGAGGACCCCTGGTCTCACCAACTCCGATATGAGTATGTCGCTGACATAATGCCTCTCAATAAATATAAGGCCATTCGTCACATTCTTCATTTCAATGACAACTCTCACGGACCTTCGAGCGATCCATTATTCAAAGTTCGCCCACTTGTGGAGAAAATCAGGAAGAATTTCTTATCTATACCAGGCGAAGAAAAATATAGCATCGACGAAATGATGGTACCGTATAAGGGTACTAGAGCAGGTTCCCGTCGACAATTTATGAAGGACAAACCAGTTCGGTGGGGCATAAAAATGTTCGTGAGGTCCGGCGTGAGTGGAAAATATTGTACGACTTCATTTTGAACGGCGGTGCGAAAACTTTTGATGGTGTCTCATTCACTCCACGAGAACAGAAGTTCGGCGTGTCTGCACAAGCCGTAGTAGCCCTGTCAAAAACGATCTCTGAAACTCCGATGAAATTTATCTTCTTTGACAATTATTATTCAAGTCCTGGACTCATGTCATACCTGAGAAAAGAGTACGGTTTACTGACGCTTGGAACTATACGAACAAACAGGTTCCCTGGGTTGGATTTCATCGATGACATGGCACTCAAGAAAAAGGGGAGAGGTAGTTTTGATACTTTGGTAGAGAACGAATAATAGAAAATACATGTTCAGTGAAGTTTCGGTGGTTAAAATCGTTGCGTTAAGGAGCGACGCCCGATTCGAAATCGGCCGATCTTTGTCTGCCACATATCTCTCATAAGAAATCGGTTGATTAGTGGGGGACCACAGACCACATCTGACGGATTTGAACTCCCACCGATATCGGTTGGCCGATCACGGTTGATCTGTCGTCGTTTCTTGCCCACTAACGAGCAAATTTTCACCACCGACATCTGTCAAAAACATGAAATCTGCCGCAGATATCTGCTCGTGTATGCCCACCTAATGAATTCATGGTTGGAGTAGATCTATTTGGGCAGCTCGTGTCACTCTATCGGACGAAGAAAAAGAGCCGAAAATGGTACATGTGTATTTGGTACCAAATCTTGGATGCATCAATTAATAACGCGTGGCTGATGTACAGGCGTGACTTCAAATCAAAAGATATGGTTGAGGAGGAATCTTGTGATGAAGAAAGACCATCATCACGCGACAAAAAAATGATGTCGTTGAAAGACTTTCGGATCCTACTAGCGAAGCAATTACAATTGTTCGAGCGAAGGCCCAGGGGACAACCTGAAAAAACCACTTCAGCTAAAAACACTTCCCGCAATTTAACTCCACCCCAAGCTAGAAAAGGACAGAAAAGAAAGCAACTGCCAACCCTCTCTATCCCCGAGTCGGTTCGCTTGGACATGGTTGCTCATTTCCCCGGAGCTACGAGCAAAGGAAGATGCAGGAAGTGCAGTGAAGGTCGGACCAACTGGCAATGTGGAAAGTGCAAGCTGAGACTGTGCTTGAAAACCGAGAGGAACTGCTTTACAGAATTTCACAACGGTACATGAGTGTTACACTGAATGTACATGAGAAAAGAAGGAATGTGATTTTTTTCCACGATTTGTGATATTTTGACATTTTTTCTGGTCATTTGTTTACCTCTTTTAGTGCATTTCATTCTGAAAATGCACTATTGGTCTCGTCGTGATAGTGGCAAACATGGGTCATGTCATGTTCTTTTCACGTTTCAGAAACTCTAGAACGCGAATTCAGTGGTCTCCGGATTCATATATATATATCTTTATGGCCGTTTCCTTGTTAGCACGATAACTCTCGTAGAAGTAAATTTAGCTGAACGCGCTTTAGCACAAAAATCAGTAGTCATAAGACACCGGTCGGTATTGCATTTGGGCCAAATCGGTCAAGGTGGAGGGGGGGAAAATAGGGCTTGAAGTCGTCAAAAAATGACTAAAAATCACCAGTTGATTCTAGAAGCATCATATTCGGTACGTATACTCCATGTTAGACTAGCCTTTGATTCCCATTTTAATTTTTTGAAAAAGTCAAGGGGGAGGGGGTGGTGCCCCCAGGGTGGAAGTAAGTGTGTGGTCTTGTTAGCACGATAACTCTCGTAGAAATTAATTTAGCAGGACGCGCTTTATCTAAAAAATCAGTAGTCATAAGATCCCGGTCGGTATTGCATTTGGGCCAAATCGGTCAAGGTGGTGGGGGGGAAAATAGGGCTTGAAATGGTAAAAAAATCACTAAAAATCACCAGTTCATTCTAGAGGCATTATATTCAGTACGTATACTCCATGTTAGAGTAGCCTTTGATTCCCATTTTAATTTTAGCGGAACGCGCTTTGGCACAAAAATCAGTAGTCATAAGACCCCGGTCGGTATAGCATTTGGGCCAAATCGGTCGAGGTGGAGGGGGGGGGAATAGGGGTTGAAATGGTCAAAAAATCACTATAAATCATCAGTTGATTTTAGAAGCATCATATTCGGTACGTATACTCCATGTTAGAGTAGCCTTTGATTCCCATTTTAATTTTTTGAAAAAGTCGAAGGGGAGGGGGTGTTGCCCCCGGAGTGGAAGTAAGTGTGTGGTCTTGTTAGCAAAATAACTCTCGAAGAAATCAATTTAGCGGAACGCGCTTTGGCACGAAAATCAGTGGTCAGAAGACCCCGGTGGGTATTGCATTTGGGCCAAATCGGTCAAGGTGGAGGGGGGGATAGGGGTTAAATGGTCGAAAAATCACTATAAATCACCAGTTGATTCTAGAAGCATTATATTCGGTACGTATACTCCATGTTATAGTAGCCTTTGATTCCCATTTTAATTTTTCGAAAAATTCAAGGTGGTGGGGGGGTCCTTCCGGTGTGGAAGTGTAAAAATAGCGTTGAACTTCACTAGTTCATCTTAGCGCTCTAAAATTCGACTCAATAATTCAATGTAACGAAAGCCCTGGGTTCCATTGAGATTTATGGAAAACTTTGATGGGGGAGGGTGAAATGGAGGATGAAATTTCAAAAAATCGCTTAAATTCTCACGTTTAGGTATTATAAAATACGGCACAAAAATTTAATATAACAAAGCCCTTGGAAAACTACCGAAACTTTTCGACATTTTTGAAGAGAGGGTGGTGAAAATAGAGGAAGAAGTTGGGCTTAATGAAACAAATTATGGTATCAAAATGATTACTTCTGGGTCGGCTTAGGGTATCCGTATACGTAATGAAATGCACTCTTTCCGACCGCCAGCTGCCGGAGCGAAATTTTTTTTTTATGTTTAGTTTTTTTTTGTATCATTTTAAAAATATTTTTAATTATTAAAATGAAAACAAAACAAAAAACGATCATTATGATCAACCCTGTAAAACGGAAAACGTAACCTCTAGGGCACGGACCTTCTTTTCCGGTCGGCGGACAATGTTTACTCCAGGTCACACAATTTTAAAATTTAATGGGTCGAACAAAATTTTTTTCTCTCTTCATTAACCCTTCAATAGGACCACTATGAACGATAAACGGGATTAAAAAAAAAATAAATTATCGATATTCAAGTTCTGTCCGTTAAAGGGCAAAGCCACGAAATTTGGGTTCTGATCAGGCAGATATCCAAGAAATTGGATTTTTAAAGGAGCCAAGTCAACAATATTGGGTTCTGAAAGAGCGAAATTCCGTAAAAAACCGTCAAAGTCTACACTTACGCGCGAAACGTCGCATTTAAGCCGGATGACTCATTCAGGTCGAAATCCATGCAAAACTGCACATTATAGGCAGTATTTACGCCATTGGCAGAACAACACCTATCGGGGCCTGGGGCGGAAATCTCTAGGAGGCCCTTTAGTCTCTAATTAAACTAGGAATATACTTTTTAGTAGCGTTGAAGTACATATTTTTCTCAATTTTAGCTACAAAATTGCCTCCGAAAACCGTGTCGTGCGTTTTCTCAATTTAAACTGCGAATGAGCATTTTTTCTCAATTCTTCTGGCATATTTTAATAGCTATAATGCGAATTATAGCTTTTTTCTCCATTTTATCCGTGAATTAGCTCATTTTCTGATTTTTAGTCACGAATCGGCGACTATCAATGCAGTAGGGATTCCTTCGTTTGTTTGGCGATTTTCCTCCATTTTAGCCACGATTTGGCGTTTTCCTCATTTTCAGCTGCAGTTTAGCCATTTTTTAGCTGCCAATTAGCACTTTTTTCTCAGTTTGAGTTGAAAATTAGTGTTTTTCTTTAATTTGGCCCCGCTAATTAATATTTTTGTCAATTCTAGCCACGTAGTTTTTTTAGGTCTTAGCCCGCGTGAGCAATTTTTTTCTACGGATTAGCGCTGTTTCTCAGTTTGAGCCTCGATTCTTTCAGAAGCTATACAGATTTTCGTTTTCTTAATTTCAGCCGCGAATTATTGATTTTTCTTCATTTCAGCTGTGAATTAGCGTTTTCTGATAATTTTGCAGCGAATTAGCACATCATCTATTCTCTTTTTTTTTTTATTAATAGGCGATTTTTCGCCATTTGAGTAGTGAATTTGCCATTTTGGTCCAGTTTAAACTCAAATTAGCGTTGTTTTTCGCAATAATTGCCACGAGTTTTGTTTACTTGTACAGCTTTGTGTACTTGTAGGCTAGGGCTCTGTATGATCCATTTTTGTGCCAAGTTTCCATCCGCTAGCATCATTTTTGCGGCAGTTGTGCTAACAAGGAATTCGGAACTTCCACCTCCCACCATGACTACCCTTCCCTCTCCACTTTTTCGAAAAATGAAAACGTCAATCGAAGGCTGTTATTACACCGGGTTTTTGTGCCAAATATGGAGTCACTAAGTTAGGTTATACTGGTGAATGTCGGCGAAGAAGTGGAAACTAAAGAACGTTGTAATTAAAAGTATTTGTATTTGTATTTGTATTTGTATTTTCGTTGAGTGTGCAATACAAAATATTTTTGAAAATGTATTTCAAATACAAAGCCCAAAATACTTTCAAAAATGTATTTTAAATACAGAAATACAAATACTTTCCCAAAAGTATTTAAATACAATTAAAAAATACGTATTTTGTATTTATAATACAAAGTATTTTTAAATTTAACTACAAGTATTTTAAATACTCAAGTATCTTGCCCACCCCTGCTTCAAGGAAACCATTTCGGTCGCTACAGTGAAACGGCAAACTGGAGGGAGTGACGAACAGATTATTTCCCCTTCTCCGTGGCAAATGTAGGAACGTTTCTAGCCTCCATACTCCTCATAGACGGTAGTGACCGTGAAATAAAATAGAGTTGTTGGGAGGTTTGGTGTTTGGACGTTTGCAACGTCACAAAGTAGGAGGGGTTGCGGCTGAAAGAACTTCGGCCGTCCTCAGCGCCGGCCGGCCGGCAGTTGAAGAGAGTGGTGAGAGAGATCCTTTGAGGGAGGAGAGGTTGCATCGTTGATTCGTTGCCAGTTAGCAGCGGGACGCAGAGTTGAAAGTATTGTGCAGCTATAGAAATTAACGTATTTCCAATTTATTTTATCACTCTATCGAGTAAATTTAAACTTCGTTAATTTAATTCACCTTTCCCTCTCCATTCGTGGACATTTCACAAAATTTTATATTTCGGAGGAAAAATTATAAAAAGTTGTTTGTTTTTTTTGCCGATAAATCACACGTGTATTTTGTGACGTTCCCACCGGACTACTTTTGACGAACAACCCCTGCTCTTGAAAAATTAGTCAACCTGTTTCCTCACGATTTAATAAGGGTGCCGAGCGTGCCGCACGAGTGCCGCTCACCAGCAGCCCTGGATTCAGCTCCTCAACTTAAAAGGTAATGATTAATTAATTATATTAATAATAAATATATGTATAGAAAATATGTATGAAGTGATAAAAACGTAATGTTGCGTGAAATCAGATCGCTCTGCCCTACCTCAAATACTCAAAATGTTCTGGTATGCTCTACCTCAAATGTTTACATTCTTCTTACTAAGAGCCCGTGAAAATCAACGTCGAATTATTTTCATGCATCGTATACAGTTTCTTGATTTTGTTCATTTCCATACAATGGGAATTTTGAGCAGACTGTCAGTGAATTATACATGCAATTTGTTTTTCGACTTAAATATTTAATGTATTTCGCATATCCGTCGACCTTTCAAGTTCTACATTGCTTAATGTCACGATATGACATTCATGTTGCTGTATTATAGAATTGTGCGGCCCACACGTATGTGAAAAGGCAGTTTTCTTGTCCTTATAGCTTATGAGGGTCCCAAGGCACAGCGAGAAATCCCCTTCACTTACTGTTAAATGAATGATTTGATGGAGAGTTCGTGAAAAATCGGCGCCGCATACAAATTGCACAACTCACACGCTGCAATTCCACACTTCAATTGATGAAATTTACCCAATATTAATGGAAAATCAAGAAATCTCTTGAATTTTCTTCTTTCGTCCTGTATTTGTTTATTTTAAAGCTGTGATTAACGAATATTTCTTCTTTTTTGCCTTTTTTTTACTTTCCTTTTTATTTGTTGTTATATTATTTAGGTATCCCTTATTAGCGCCTATTGTCTTGCCTCGTGAAAAAGAATCATTTTTCACTAAGCACATAAATAATCAGACCGTTTGTGTCTCCTATAAAAGTAAATTATATGATTACTTTGTAGTTTTCAGTTATAAATAAAATCTCGTGGCAACGCCAATACTTATTGCCGTGAGAACATCTTGATATCAACGGAATAGTGTCTCGTTTTGTTTAAATATTAGCTTCTTTCGGGCGATCTAGAAACTCCATAATACAAAGCAACAAACAAGGTGGCTCCCACGAATGCGCTATTCTGAAGGCTCAAATTGAGGAACTTCGCGGCTACAATAATGAAAATACGCTGATCCCCAGTTTCTTTAGGTGTTTCGGCGGATAAAAATTGAGAAGACGCACTAATGTGCAGTTCTTGAGGCAAGTACGCTGCAAAAAATTTGTTTAAAAGCGCTAATACCCGTGACAGAAACTGTGAAAAGTGCTCATTCGTGGTTTCTCGATGGAACTTTTAGACCAAAATTGAGAAAACGCGGTGTATAGGGTCAATTTTATTTTTAAAAACCCGCTAATGTGCTGTTCTTGAGCTAAGCCCGCGGCCAAAATAATAAAAAATCGCTATAATCTAGAATAAAAAAAAAATATTGGCTAAAATTAAAAAAAAAAAAAAATCACTAATTCGAGACTGAAATTGGGAAAATCGCCCATTCACGGATAGAAAATAGAAAAGGGGGGTTAATTCGTAGCTTTTGCCAAAAACGCCTATTTACGGCTGAAATTAGGAAAAAACCGCTAATTAGCGACTAAAATTAGGACAAAATCTAATTAATTCGTGGCTAAAATTGAGAAAACGCAAATTTGTGGCATCTGAAGGATACATAGAGGCTAACTAAAACTGAGAATAAAACAAAAAACCGCTAATTTGCGGCTAAAATTAGGGGAAAACGAAGAACTCGTAAATTGAGAAAAATCGACAAACTGAAAAGGAGCGGTAACTCATGGCTGAAATTGAGACAAATCACTAATCTTGCTAATGGCTAAAAATGGGGGGGGGAGAACGCAAATTCGCTGCTAAAATTGAGAAGAAGAGCTAACTCGCGGCTAAAATTTGAGGAAAATCACTGATTCGCGGATGAAGTGTAGTGAAAAGCTTTCAAATTGAGGAAAAAATAAAAATGCGCCCAAATCGCGGCTTCTGAAAGCAACTTTGTGTCTGAAATTAAGAAAATTAGCACAAAGTCATGGCTACAGGGGAAAAAAGCTACTAATTCGCGGCTAAAATCGAGAATAACGCTCATTCGCGGGTGAAATGTTCAAAAAGCTCTGCTAGAATTGATAAAATCGTCAATTTGCGTTTTAAATTGAACTTAAGCGCTAATTGGCCGATGTAGTGTAGAAATAGCGCTAAATTTTGGCTATAAGAAGAAACAAATTCATACTTTTATGGTTCGGACGCGTAGAAATTATATTTCTTGTTTATTTAGAGGCTTAGGGGTCTCATGGAGATTTTCCGCCCCGGGCCCCGGTAGGTACTGTAGGTGCGCTAGTGATGGATCGGAGAACGTTGCAGTCGACGGTTCCGCACAATACTGATTGAAAATGAATTTTCGTTTGTGAAATACATAAACATGGAGGGAAATGAACGTGAATGTTCAGGTTTTTTATAGTGACCCAGTTGCTGGGTGTGATTAGGAGGTGGATTTTGATGAAGCAGAGGGCTGATAATCACCTTCTGTGGTCAGGCTGGTCACTGCAGAGGTGCGCCCCCCCCCCCCAGCCTTCTGCAACATGTCTGTGGGAGGCGTCAAACTTCTATATGACCAGTCAGCCTATTGCGATTTGTGCTTTGTTGTATTCACCTGAAGGCAGTTTGATGAAAAACGCTGTGAAAAGGCAGTGATTTGACAAAAAAGTGGTGTGATTCACTGCCTGAGGAATCTCTCTCTCATAAACAAAAAAAGATTATTCCTATTGTATCTAATTATTGCGTCTGCTTTTTTTTTTCCTTCATATTACTGTAGACAACTTTTCTCATTCACGGTTCTTTCTTTTGCCCAGTAAGGACAGACGCGATATTGTACTAAGCGCAGAGTTGGGATCCTCTCCCGAAGGACATCCCGAGGGCGCGATACATGTGGCAAAGAGAATGGAGGGGTTCAAGAAGAGACGTATATACCTCGGCGTTTGTTTCCATTTGGAAGAAGCGCTCGAAGGGAATTCTAAGCCTCGGGGACATCCATATATCAACGGTGCTTTTTGGAGTCCCCCCCCCCCAATCATAAAGAGCTTTATGTCCCCAGGGCGACTTATATAGCTCTCTCCGTTTTTATATTATGTATATACCCTGCCCTTGCATCGTCCGCGTAGACAGGCGCACATAAACACTGCGCCACCGTGTTTTGTATACCTATATTATCTACACATAATAAACAAAATAAAAAAATCTATGTAATCGTCCTATCACCCTTAAAGGCCCGTTCACAAGCTCTAAGTTTGCGTTGTGTGCAGTCTATGCAAAATCCGTAAAATGTGGGGGGACGTCCCAATTCCGATTTATTTGGTTTTTGAATGGACCAACTATGCGAAATTTTGTAAGGTGCCAAACCCGTGAAATTGCTTGACTGAGTCGACCTTGAGTGAGCTTGGATGTCGGGATCGGTCGACCCCCACAAAATTGGCTATAGTGAAATTATATTTTTTAATTGAATAAAACCAACAAAATTTAATTCTGTGAGTGCCAATAAACCGGGAAATGACATTAGCCGCAAAGTACATAGCTGAATAGTTTTCTTAATTTGTGCTGTCGTATACATATAGTCCTTTTTCTAACTTCTGACCGGGAACTAGTAGCGTAAACGTACACTGTACGTGCGTAGCGTAGTATGTGAAAACGAGTTTTGGTAAGCGGTTGGACAGCGATATTGGCTCCTTTCGACTGTACGCTCAGTCCATCCGTCCCAGGCCAGAATAGAACGTTACAGGCGATCAACAAAGATTGTTGCTGACTATTCGATTTAGCCCCCAAAAGCGCTATCTGAAGGGGCGTGAAAGGCGTCCAATTGACAGAATTCGCGCCTTCTTGGGGGGTGGGGGGGGGTAACTAAAATAGAGAAAATACGACGGTCCTTAAGCGGATAAAGAAAAAAAGGCGTACTAATATGCTGTACTTGAGGCAAGTACGCAGCACAAAGATCGGAAAAACCGCTAGTATTCGTTGCTAAATCTGCGAAAAAGCCTTCTTTCGCGGTATGTGGTTGAAACTTCCAGTCCAAAATTGATAAAAAATCGTTGATTCGCCCCTTTATGGCCAAAACGAATAAAAAAGCGCTAATTTGCAGATCATCGGTAAAATTGGTACGTGCTCCGGTTTTTGCTTCTTTGCAAGACGAAAAAGAAAACAAAAGGTAAGAAAAGGCTAGAAAAAACGCTAATTCGGTGCTTAAATTGAGAAAAATGGCCAAATTCGCAAACAAAATTGCCCATTCGTGAATATAAAAGAGAAAAGCCGCTAATTCACAGTTAAATTTGCGAAAATTCACGACTGAAATTTAGAAGAATGGATCATTAGCAGCTAAAATAGGGACAAACGCAAATCCACGGCAAAATTTGAGAAAATCGCTAATTAAAATGCTAAAATTCGCTAATGAAATTGACAAAAAACTCTAATTAGCGGCTAAAATTGAAACAATCCTAATTTGCAGACTCGCGGCTAAAAATGGGGGAAAAAAATCGCTTCTGTGCATTTCTAGACAATTAGTGTTTCACGAGACCGATACAAGACTTGAGTGGTCTCGGTTCTGAAAAGTTGGTATTGGTATCGGTCCCTTTAGTCTCTACTAGGAATAAATACTTTTTAGCAGCGTTGAAGTACATATTTTTCTCAATTTTAGCCACGAAATAGCCTCCTAAAACTGCGTATATGCGTTTTCTCAATTTTATCCGCGAATTAGCACATTTTTCTCATTTTTTAGCTGTGAATCGGCGTCTTTTATAAGCTATTAGCCGAGAATTTGCCTCAAGAATCCGCAAATTAGGTAGGATTTGAGTGCTCTTTCCCAATTTTATCCGAAAATTAGCAATTTTTCTGAATTTAATCTGTGAATTGGCGCTTTTCCCCATTTTAAACGCCAATTCGTGTTTTTCTCTATTTACTACCCGGGAATTAGCGCTCTAAGGCGCGGCAAGAGTCGCGTAATGAGTGTTTTCATGTTTAATTAGTGCTTATGCATTAATTGATGCACAGTTCGGAATTTTCTTTTTCTTGGAAATTAACTCATTAGCATATTTTCTCATTTTTACCTGAGAATCGGTGCTTATTATAAACTCCTTGCTGTGAATTAGCCATGAATTTGCCTCAAGAATCCGCAAAGTAGAGGTAGCGTTTGAGTGCTCCGTTCAAATTTTATCCACAAATTAGCGTTTTTCTCTATTTTAAACGCCAATTCGTGTGTTTCTAAATATTACCCGTAACTTAGCGATTTTTTAAAAAGTTATCCGCTAGAATCAGCGCTTTTTCTCAATTTTATTCTCGAAGTCCTCAATATTTCAGCTGTGAATTAGACTTTTTACCCTCAATTTCAGCAGTGAATGAGCATATTGCTTAATTTTAGCTGCGCATTATAGCGCTTTTTCTCGATTTTATCTGTAAAATTGGCATTTTTCATATCTTAGTTGTGAATTACCGTTTTTTTCTCAATTTTAGCAGTAAATTAGCAAATTTTCTTAATTTTAGCTGCGATTTTTAGCGCCTTCTCCCGATTTTATCCGTAGAATCGTAATTTTTTCATACCTTAGCTGAGTTTTCCTCCACTTTTATTTGAACGCGAATTCTCGTTTTTGTCTATTTCATCCTCGAATTAGCGCTTTTTCTAAATTTTAGTCCCAATGTTGCCCCGATAATCCATGAGTTGGCATTCCACTCTTTCAGCTGTGAATTTGCGCTTTTTCTCAATTTTTAAAGCTGCTAAATTTACCACTTTATAACAATTTTAGCCGTGAGTTATTTTTTTTTTTTTTTTTTACCTCCACTATCTAAGAGCAGGGGCATGGCACACGCCCCAGGTACGGAATCCTAAGTGGATTATTGTGCCGCTCTTGGATCGGTTGGTCTAGTCTAGAGTCCCTCTCACCGTATGAGGTTGAGGAGGTCCTCAGCTAGAGTCTCGCTGGGCGGAACATATCAGGCGTGTGAAGCCCGAAAATGCTGATCCTGCGAAGATAGCTCTCTCCTCTTAATAAGGTTAGAGGTCGTCGCTTCTTAGAAGCGATAAGAGATAATCGCTAACTGGACCCTTGAGCACAAGAGTGACAAGGATGACGAGCTAGCGCGCGCCGAGTGCGTTGCACTCGAAGAGATAAGCCCCTGCACCGGGGTGTGTTCTTTAGAACGGCCCGCCGAGGGTATGTTTTTTTTAAAAAACTCCCCTCGGCGGGTATGCTCCTTAGAACTGCCCTCCACAGGTACGTCCCTGGTCCCATCAATGTCGTGTTTGACCTCGGTGGTATCCATGGACGGAGCAGCCGGTGACTGCGGCGTTCACGGAAGGTTCTCTGAGCCCCTTCCGAGTTCTTCAGATAAACTTCTGGGTGAGCCCTTCAAGGTCCTGCCAGAAGCCAGGGTAATATAAGTCCACCGCCGGCAGAGCCCTGCATGCCGTAAGCGCCGAGGCCTGCGGTAAGCCTATTACACCAGGGGATCGGCCGGTGCCCTGGGGGTCCGTTCAAAGCACACTTTGCCCCCTGTGCCATGCAGACCTTAGGCACGGACCAAACACCTTGTCTTGAGGGGGGGAAGGAATAGCTAGAGGAGGTAGGAGACGCCACCCCCTTCTGTCCCGGACTCAGGACAGCCCCTAACCCGTTGTTTGTCCACGGGGTCGTATTCGGCCCCCATGTCCAATGGGTGTGTCCGATAACGGACTCCCCACAGCACACGGTGCGCCTTATTCCGACCCTACCCACCATCGCACCTTATCACAGGTCGGCCCAATGGTGGGGCCCCCCATCCGCAACCCGGGGGACGCGCCCGGTAGGGGAAACGAACCCCGTGAAAGGTTTGTAGCCATTCACACGGATCAAGTCCGTCACGGGTAGCCGTGAGTTAGCGTGTTTATTGTTTTTTTAAGACGCGAATTTGCGTTTGTCTCTTTTTCATCGTTGAATTAGCGCTTTTCTCAGTTTAAGCTACGTGAACTGGCGCTTTTTCCTAAGTTCAGTCCTTATTTTGAACTTATTTTGCGCACGGACGAGTGTGTCGAGGTTGATGGGAGCGGAAGAGTTTGCGGAGATGGAATCGACGCGAGTGAGGGCATCGGCGGTGCCGCTGACGTGTCGAATTGAAGAAAGTTGGTTTAATTGAATGGGTGGAAGCTTCTCCTTCTTTTGGCTGAAGGCGTAGATGAGGGGTTTGTGGTCGGTGTAGACAACGAAATGTGCTTCCAGAATGTGGCGGCAATGCTGGATCGCCGAGTAGACCGCATGCAGTTCTCTGTAGAAAGCAGGCCATTCCGCTTGACGTGGGGTCAGCTTTTTTGAGAAGAAGGCCAATGGTTGCCAAGAGTCACCGACGTTTTGCTGAAGCGATGCGCCAATAGTTGTTTGGGAGGCGCCAGTGAAGAGAGCAAGCACTGCGTTGGGTTCGGGGTGGGCCAGGAGGGTTGCGGTAGCTAGATGACTTTTGCAGGCGGTGAAAGCATTTTCAGTTTCCGTGGTCCAGTGAATTGGTTGATTGCCACGAAGTTGAGAGAGCATGACGTGAAGAGAAGCTTGGAGTTCTGAAGCCGAAGGGATGAAGCGACGGTAAAAATTGATCATGCCGAGGAATTGGCGGAGACCTTGAGCTGTAGATGGTTGGAGAAAGTCTTGAAGTGCTTGGATTCGTTCTAAGGGGGGTCGAATACCGTCTGCCGTGACTTGGTAGCCTAAGAAAAGGACTGAAGGGGATCCGAGGACGGTTTTCTTGGCATTAACAAGGATGCAAGAAGAGGCGTTGGAAGACAGCACGGACATGAACTTGATGCTCGTTTGCATCGCGAGAGAAAATCAGGATATCGTCCACATAAGCATAACAAAAGTCAAGACCGTGGAGTACCTCGTCGATAAAGCTCTGGAATGTTTGCCGCTACTGCTGGCTGCCCGGGAAGTTTTTTGCAAGGGTGAAGGAACACGGTTGAATACATTTCCGAGCTTTGTCGACCCATTGATGATGGTACCAGCAGAGGGATGGATCGGCTGGCGATGGATTGCGATCGCCCGGCTCGCCCCCCCCCCTCCCACTTGAAACCAGGACTCGTGCGATTAAATGCCTCCCGTTTTTTCCCGTGTGGTCGGCACATGGCTTTCAAGAACCAAATCCTATTATACAGTATTGTATTGATAGAAAAAACGTCATTCTGATGATTGCAAAGAAGAGACAAAAAAAAAAAAAAAAAAAAATGCAACAATCGATAACTTTTATGGGCTATGAGAGAAGAGCGACGAACTGCGGGTTAACTGGAAAATCCTAAGAGGATTTTCTCTTCATCCCCAACAGGTTCGTCCATTTAGGCTCTCGCAGACTGGGGATTTAAATTTTAATTTTCAGTGGAGGTAATCGTTTTAGCAGGAAAGGATTTGAGGCTTTTCCCTTTCGAGCTCAAAAATTAAATCGAAGTGGATTAAAAACAGGGCGGTTCCGCTTTATTAAAAAAAAATATATAGGGGACAGCGAAGGCGCGACTAAAATCGTTGGATGTTGTTTAATCATACCGTAAAAAGAACACGTGAATTACGTCGACTGACTACGTTAAACATTTTTTTATGACTGCCAGATGCTTGCATGTCATCAGAAAAGGAACGCATTAGTATATTGTACCTATAGATATTATGTATATTTACACTCTTTGCTACTTCATTTTATTGCCTCGAAACATTTCCACAGCCTTTTTATTGGAGTGCAAGACAAGGCGCTTCGGTATCCTGTTAACGGGATAAAAAGTTTTCAACAATTTTCTTTGAAGTGTAAAGTTCATAATTTTTTTTTTATTTTAATTTACCTCCCTTGTGAGCGTTAGATAGAAGTAATTCGGGAATGAGGCGGCAAAGGCACTAGCTTTTCGGCGTATAATCGAATGGCCGGAGGCGAGTGCGCTCGAGGGTGGTTTTAAAGGAAAGAGAAAGATCGAAGGGCGGCCTAACGAGAGATAGAATAGCCTGAAGGGCTGGTAGATGTCTCATAGCCTGAGGTGATCTTATACTGCGTTGCCCAAGAATTCTTCCTTCGTATCTCTTATCTTTAAATTGGATCCTGAGGGCCCTTATTCCAAGAAAAGAAAATTATTGAAAATAATAAAAAAAAAAATCTTCCTCGGAGCTATCCAGATCGTCAACCTCCGCTCAAAAAGCATTCTCGTTCAAGGAGGAGAAACTACATCCGTGTCTGAACACAAACTCGTAACCGCATAACGTTAAATTTCATATTAGAAACTATTAGAACCTAATTCTACCTAATGCGTCAGGTCTGTTGAGTCTTCGATTTTATTCCGAAGAACGATATTTTTTTATGTATGGAACTCTACGGGAACACAGTATACGTATAGGACGTGTTGTCACTTTATCCCGTAATCATTTCGATAGCCAAGTCCGATTCGCTAGTAGCTTGGCCATACTCGAGTCAATATTGGCCTATACTATACATTCAAAAGTTGGACATTGGCTTGCAGTGTGGTCGCTCCTTCAATTGAATTTCACATGGGTGTCGAGTTTCACACTTTTCCGGGAATGATGGAACTTTTGAAGCAGTTTCAAGGGGAGAAGTCAATGGTTAAACCAGATCCAAAAATGCTAATCGAGACCCATCAGAGTCTAGTATAGTAATGTAAATTTTTAAGCATGAAATAATGCGTTATTCTGAGACACTGGTGAACGGGCAAAGTTCTAAATCTCATGAACCTGATTACAAAAATACGTATATCTTTCTCCCCAGGTTTTGGGTGACAGCTACGAATTGACATCCCCCTCCACCACCACCTCCCACCACATAATGTTCGTGGGCGTTCGTAGGAGGGCTTATTGAAGCCCACTCGCTCATTGTTTTTTAACAGATATTAAAATGAGAGAGAAATTTATGAATAAGACATTCACCACGATGTCAAGAAAAAGTCTCTCACGGGCTACGGCTCGCCTTTTTCACCCTCTCCCCCCAGCCCGTCCGTCGCTCGGTAAACCCTTTCATGACGCCTCCACGGAGGTACTATTAAGTCTATACGGTTTTGGTAAAAGACAACAGGCTCACCTGAGTTAGAAAATGGCTTATAGTTGGTTGGAGGGAAAGGGGGGGGGGTGATTGAATGTTAATGTACATTAATTCATGACTCATTGAATAAGTAAGTGGTTGTCTAAGGCTGCAAAAGAAACGTTCATGAGACCAGCGTCACAACTGGCACACTTTTATTATGTATTTCTACTCTCTCGAAGAGGCAAGGAGGGGTGTGGTGTTAAAAAAGACAAACAAAACAATATCCGTGTTGACAACAGGACAACAGGCTCAGCTATAAACCAATTTCTCGGAAGTCACCCACAAAAAAAAAAACGCCAATTTCTTGGCCTTTTTGTAATAAAGACCCAATTTCGCGGGGTGGCCTAATTCAAAAGCCACTTTCGTCGTTGTTGCACAATAAAAAATCAATTTTGAAGCTCCGCCATACAAAAAAATTAATTTAACGGATTTCAATCACTAAGAAATCAATTTTCCTGATGTTTGGGCTAGGGACAACAAGGAGGTGGCTCCAAGGTGCGAATAAAGGAAAAAATAAGGCGGCCGCTACAGAACGTAAAAAATAAGAAAGACTTCTTACCTTCGGTCCCTCCACTTCTCCAGACGTACGCGCCACTGTCTGCTGATCCGACGGTTTTTGACGTGTTGGACTCCTGGTCATTTCCTGATTGGAGGGCCGCTGATCGCCCCCCCCTCCCTGAAATAGGTGTTTCATCGGACACCCGTAATGTTCGTGATCGCTGGGCTGTGATTCAGCGTCAGCGACAAACATTTTGGGATCGTTGGTCGTCCGAATATTTGGGTTCTCTCAGGGGTGGGCAAAATACTTTGAAAATGTATTTTAAATACATAGCCCAAAATACTTTCAAAAATGAATTTTAAATACTGAAATACAAATACTCTTTGAATTTTATTATGAATAAAATACAAATACAATTTAAAATACAAATAAAATACAAATACAATTTAAAATACTTTTCAAAAATTCGATTTCGACGGCAGATAGTGCGAAAAACACGAAAAATAAATAATTCAAAAATATCAGGTCCTTCAATAGACAAGTTGACAAAATGTAGCAGCGCGAAATGGCGCTGCGCCGCGATGCGCGAAGAAAAGTAGGCAAGTTGTCACGAAGTATTTAGTACCGAACCGGCGAGCATTGGTGGATCGTGAGCGGATAAAATTTAGAAAAAGCGTTAATTCGCAGCGAAAAGTGGGAAACAAAGCTCTCATTGGTGGCTCGCTAGGAGGCTACAATTAGGTGATTTGCTAAGTCACGGCTGAAATAAAGAAAAATGGTTATTTATGGGGTTAAATTAACAACATCTGCTACTTCACAGAAATGAATTGAGTAAACGGCAAGTCTTGGTTCCCGGAGAGAACTAACTTCGTGGCTAAAATTAGAAAATATAGCGCTAATTCAAGGGTAAAATCGCTCATTAGCGGCTCATATCAGGAAAAACATATATTTATGGCAAGGAAAAGTCGCTAATTTACGGCTGAAATGGAGATAAATCGCTAATTCTCCGATGAAATTGAGAAGAAGTGATGAAATTTGAAGAAACCGTTACCATGGCAACCGTTGCTATGGTAACCGCTATCATGGCAACCGTTGCTATGGTAACCGTTACCATGGCAAACGCTTGCGTACGAGTCTGCAACACATTGGGACAAAAAGAGGTGAGGTCACTGGTGGACCTACATCGAGGCCCGGGGCGGAAATCTTCAAGAGGCCCCTAAAAGTCTCTAACTATGCATAAAACCTCTATTGGTAACCTCTAAGGCCTTTTCCTAATTTTAGCCATATATTGTAGGCAAATTACCGCTATTTCCACAGTCTATCCGCTAAACAGCGCTTATGCCAAGTTTAAACTGCGAATTTCTCCATTTTAGCAACGAATGAGTGCTTTTTGTCAACTTTAACAGCAAATTAGCGCTTTTCGCCGCAAATTAGCTACTGATTAGCGGGGTACCCCCCCCCCCACCAAGACATAAAGACCCCATAAAGACATAAATATGCGCTTATTCCCAACTTTAGCAGCAAAGTAGATTTGGTATCCTGTGAATCAGCGATGTTTCTTTAACTTTCCTCGAGTTGGCGTTTTCCACAATTTTAGCTGCAAATTAGCGATTTTTTCTAGCGCTTAACTCAGTATGAGCTGAAAATTACTCAATATTAGCCGTAAAATTATCGAAATGTTTACCACAAATTAGCAATTTTTGTTCACCGTAACCATACACTGCGGAATGGCAATTTCGTCTCAGTTTTAGCCGCGAATTTGCGAGTTTTTCACTCATAGCCATAAATTAGCGCTTTTTCTCAATTTTAACCTCAAAGTCTCCCGAGGAAGCCGGGAATTAACGTATTTCCAATTTTTGACGCAAATTTAAATGTGTATCAATTTTAGCCGTAAGCTAGCGCTTTTTCGTAATTTTAGCACTGCAGTAGCTATTTCTAGCCCGTGTATTAGCGAATTTTGTTCATTTTAGCCACGAATTGGCGTTTTCCCATATTTTTACTGCAAATCGGCAATACTTTCATTTTTGACAGTGAATTAGCACTTTTTGTTTCAATTTAGGCTGAAAATTAACTTTTCTCTTTACTCTAGCCAGAATAATTACTGATTTTCTCTATATTAGCCGCAAATTGGCGGGTTCTTTAGTAATTTTTTTTCAATTTTAATTATTTGAATGTAGAATAGGTCTTCATCTCAGTTCTAGCCGTGAATCAGTGTTTTTTGTTTTACCTATAACCATGAATTTGCCGTTTACCTCAATTTTAGCCACAAAGTTGTTGTCAGAAGGTGGAAATAGAAATTCCAACACACTTTATCCGCGATTATTTTCCTCAATTTTAGCCGTACATTCGCGTTTTTTTCAACTTTAGCTGCTTTGAAGCGTTTCTACAATCTGTGAATTCGCGAATTATCTTAATTTTTCAGCCACGAATTCGTGATTTCCTCAAATTTTAGCCGGGAATAACACTTTTTCCCAATTTGAGCTGAAAACGCCAGTTTTTATTTATTTATGACAGGCTAATTATAGTGAATTTTTTCAAAATTAGCTGCTTTTTTTTACACTTCAGTCCCACGTTGGCGTTTTTACTAAAATTTTTGCTATGGATTAGCGTTTATTGTTTAGTTTTAGCCTCGAACAGAAGGTTTGCATTTGCTTTTGTTCAATTTTTCGAGGTTTAGTGACTTTGTGGGTCGCGCTCTTTCGGTACGCAAAATAACGGCCAACTAAAAATTCTTTTTGATAACGACACAATGAAAAATTGGGAAAATACGAACTCGCGATCAAACTGACTTATGTGTACATAATATTAGTTATTTTTAAAAATAAAAATTGAGGTTTGTTAGCTGTTGGCACGCTACAACTTTAACCAATTTCGGCCAAGGGTTAGCGCTTTTGATAAATTTTAGCAGTGCAGTAGGGGTTCTTTCGTCTGTTTGGCAATTTTCCTCCATTTTAGCCACGATTTGGCGTTTTCCTCATTTTCAGCTGCAGTTTAGCTATTTTTTAGATGCCAATTAGCACTTTTTTCTCACTTTGAGTTGAAAATTAGTGTATTTCTTAAAGTTGGCCCCGCTAATTAATATTTTTGTCAATTCTACCCGCGTAGTTTGACGCCGTGTAGCTTAATGCGGCTGTCCGAAGATTGAGGGCCTTAAGGAAAAAGTCACTGTCGCCACCTGTCGTTGTATTTTGGGTAACAGGCCCCAATATATTTCGTGATAATTACAATATATGTATAATGTGGAAAATAAACAGTCTTTCTGGAAAGAAGGCGTTCGCTCTAGGGAGGTCGGTCGTACTTCTGGACGCGAGCTCCTTCGGCGGTAGGCGTGCCTCTTTCGGTGGTGGGTTAGCGCCCTTGCCACACGTCCTCGAGCGTTCCTCGACGCTGCCTGCGGGTCTTCTGAGTCGAAAGTTGGTTAGCGCCCTTGCGCTCGCCACAGGTCCTCTTGGTTGAAATTTGGTTAGCGCCCTTGCGCTTGTCCTAGATCTTCGGAGTGGGTGGCCGGTTAGCGTCCTTGCGCTTGCCACATTATCCTCTGGGTCGTCAGTGAGCGTCCCTCGACGCAGCCTGTGGGTCCTCTGGGCCGAAGTTCGATTAGCACCCTTGCGCTTGCCCTAGATTTTCAAAGTTGGTGGCCGGTTAGCGTCCAGTAGCCTTCCTTCTCTGGCTGCGGCCGTCCGAACGCCTATTTCTGGGTCGCCGCGCTGCTTATATAGCCCGGTGGGGGGCACCACCCACTGGGCTCCTAGTGGTAGGGAATGGGCGGTCCTTCCCGGAGTCGCCGCGCGGCGGTTTTTCTCCCCCTCTTGGGGGTTCTGGTGGGTGGCTATGCGATTTTTTACAAGGGTGATTCTTCACCTTGCCGAGCTCGGGGGGGGGGGGGGCGTTTGGTTACCCGATCTCAAGTTTTTTTAGGTTTTAGCCCGCGTGAGCATTTTATTTGTACGGATTAGCGCTGTTTCTCAGTTTCAGCCTCGATTCTTTCAGAAGCTATACAGATTTTCGTTTTCTCAATTTCAGCCGCGAATTATTGATTTTTCTTCATTTCAGCTGTGAAATAGCGTTTTCTGATAATTTTGCAGCGAATTAGCACACTATCTATTCTCTTTTTTTTATTATTAATAGGCGATTTTTCGCCATTTGAGTTGTGAATTTACCATTTTGGTCCAGTTTAAACTCGAATTAGCGTATTTTTTCGCAATAATTGCCACGAGTTTTGTTTACTTGTACAGATTTGTGTACTTGTAGCCTAGGGCTCTGCATGATCCATTTTTGTGCCAAGTTTCCATCCGCTATTATCATTTTTGGCGGCAGTTGTGCTAACAAGGAATTCGGAACTTCCACCTCCCACCATGACTACCCTTCTCTCTCCACTTTTTCGAAAAATGAAAACGTCATTCGAAGGCTGTTATTACACCGGGTTTTTGTGCCAAATATGGTGTCACTATGTTAGGTTATACTGGTTGAATTGTGGCGAAGAAGTGGAAACTAAAGAACGTTGAAATTAAAAGTATATGTATTTGTATTTTCGTTGAGTGTGAAATACAAAATACTTTTGAAAACGTATTTAAAATACAAAGCCCAAAATACTTTCAAAAATGTATTTTAAATACAGAAATACAAATACTTTTCTAAAATTCAAATACAATTACAAAATACGTATTTTGTATTTAAAATACAAAGTATTTTAAATACTCAAGTATCTTGCCCACCCCTGGGTTCTCTGCAGAAGCGCCACAAGTGGAGTCAGTCCTGTGCTGGCCCCTCTTTTGAGGGGTGAGCAGTTGCCCCCTCAGCGCTGGCCTGTGGTCCGGGTGGAAGCTGTGCATCCTGGTCGAGATGGCGTAGTGCGGGTGGTAACTTTGCGTACCTCAGGGGGCACGTACGTCAGACCGGTGGTGAACCCATGGTGCCCAACGAGTGCTGCATAGACACCGACAGAATTTCTTGAACTTGTAGTGGCAACACTGATCAGTTTGGGAACCAGCGCTCTTCAGTACCTTTCATTTCAGTGTTAAAGAAGAGGCTCGTGTGGTTGGTTCACTTCTAGCGTCCTCCTGGTTGTCACCCCACCCTCTCAAACTGTAAGTATAGTGCCTGACAAGCACGATGTCGGCAGTAAACGCTATAACTAGTAGGTGCTCCTCAGGCACGATGTCGGGTTCAATGTTACATTTCAGACCGGTGAGTTATTTTTGCATAACATTTTCCGTTCATTCTATTGTAGGTGATCGGGAATGTCGGAAAAGCCTAGAAAGAGGGTTAGTAGGGGTGGCAGAGAATACTTCAGAGTCAGTGATCCTAATTTTGAGGCTCGAATTCAAGAGTTGCTGTTTGCGGATGATGACTCGTCGGATGCAGAGAATATGGAAGATGATTCTGCTGCAGAGAGTGGAAATCCTACTCCATGCGAAAGCGAGGGAGCAGAGAGCGATCCTGACTGGATAGAGGGTAAGGACGACTTAGAGGAAGTTGAAGGTGGGAAAAGTGGAGAGGACGAAAATGAAGTCGAAGAGCCTCCCATTCGGCGCCGAAGGACGACTCGAGATGATGTAACAAGTACGCTGAGAAGAGGGCGAGATAGAAAACGTGTCTCTGACGAAGCCACACAAGCAGGCGATGTCACGCATATCCCGGACTTCTTCTTCGGATGAACGACAAGGGCTCAACCAGTTCCTTTTCAATGGAATTCAAAAGAAAATCAAACCAATGTGTGGACTCCTGCCCACAACATCATCAAATTGGGTAGATTGCCCGGCATGAGTCATGATGTGAGAAAGCTGGGTCCAACACCTCAGCCCGCCGACATATGGTCATTCCTTTTTGATGAAGATATGTTGAGTAACGTAGTCAGGTGGACTAACATCAAACTTGAATCACGCCGTCAGCAATCGGAGCCACCTGTGAATCTAAGAGAATATAGACCTACGTCACTCACAGAGATAAAAGCGTACTTTGGATTATTAATTCTTAACACAGTGTACAAGGCCAACCACGAAAATCTACGGAAAAACTTCACTAATAGTGTTTTTTGTCGACCTATCTACCGCGCAGTACTGGCAAGGAACAGATTCGAAATTCTTACGGCTTTTTTACGATTCGACGATTCTTCAACACGCAACGAAAGTGTCAAAACAAATAAGGCGGCAGCGATAAGCGAATTTTTTGACAAATTCAACTCAAACTGTCAGAAGAATTACTGCGTTGGTGAATATGCTTGCATTGACGAGCAACTTATTCCTTTCTGTGGCCAGTGTAAGCTCAAAATGTACATGCCGAAGAAACCAAGTAAATATGGGATCAAGGTGGTGACTCTATGCGACGCAAAGTCGAGTTATTACTGGAATGGTTATATTTACTGTGGCAAGGGAAGTGATGGTGACGGCTTATCTACAGAAGAAAAGAAACTGCAGAAGCCAACTCAAGCTGTTCTTCGGTTGCTAGGAGACTTGGAAGGGAGCAATAGAAACATAACGGCGGATAATTGGTTTTCTTCGGTAGAATTAGCCGAGGAACTCCTGCGAAAAAAAACTAACATACGTCGGAACGATAAAGAAAAACAAACGGGAGATCCCGAAAGAAGTTTTGCCAAATCGGAAGAGAACCACAGGAACGTCAATTTTTGGTTTTACCAAAGAGATGACGCTACAGAGCCACGTCCCTAAGCCTAATAGAGCAGTAATTTTGCTTTCGACGATGCACCATTCAAAATCCTGGGACAATGTTGAAGGAAAAAGTGAAATCAACATATTTTATAACAAGACCAAAGGAGCTGTTGATAATTTGGAATGTTTCAACCTGTCGTCCACGTCTTTCCCAGCCTTGTCCCAAGCCCTCGATGAGGTTTTTGCCCGGTTCGCCTACCCTTCCTGACAATGGTCCACCCTTTTCGTCGTCGGCTTTCCTCGATTAGTGCCAAAAGCGTGGCATAAAATTACTGTTTTCGCCCCCTTACAACCCTCAAACCAACGGAGCAGCTGAAAGAGCTGTTCAAGCATGCAAATCGGTGCTGAGGCGAAACTTTTCAAAAAATGTGGGTCTATCAATGTCTCAACGCCTTCATCATAGTTTGGCCTGCTACAGAAAGTACTTCTTCTACTGTAACTGGCATTTCCCCCATGTCAGCCATGTTGAAGTTTAAACCGCGGACTCCACTTGCTATTTCAAGTGAGCCTCCAAGATCGTCGACGCCATGTTCGTCTACAAGTTTCGGATTTGGCCCCGGTCAGTTGGTATTCGTTCGTCCACCCCCAGATAAGCGATGGTCCCTGGCAACAGTAGTTAAACAGGAGTCAAGCAACATTTTTCTCATCAGGATTAAGGGGAGAGACGAAGTGAAGCGAATACACTTGGCTCACATAAGGAAGTGCCCCTCTTCATTTCCTGTTGATCAGTCGTCTGCTTATTCTGGAGATCTGTCACGATCATCGTTGTATAGTCAAGATAGTCCGTCGCAATCGTCCTCCATGCCACCACCCAGAAACCAATCAGCCATTCCTGGAAATTCCCCTCCCCACGCCGATGTTGATGTTCAAGTACCTGATCACATAACGCCTCGTAGAGGTAGATCTGTCAGGCCTCCTGTTCGTTTCGCACACAACGCATATTAGTGCATTTCATTCAAAAAATGCACTATTGGTCTCGCCCTGATGGTCGCACATATGGGTTGTGATACTTTTTTTTCACGTTTCAGAACCCCTAGAACACGAATCCGAGGTCGGTTCGATTTGCTATATATATATATATATATATATATATATATATATATATGGCCCCTCGCTTGTTAGCACGATCACGGTCGCAATTTTTTACTTAGGGCAACCAAATTTGGTCTAAAAATCAATAGCGTGAATATCTCGGACGAGTTCGTGATCCAGATGAATCGGTCCACGGGAACGGTGTGAAAGAGGGGTTTGAATTAGTTGAAAATTCGCTACCGCACGGCTGTTGCTGCAATTGCCCCCAAAATTGACTCGAGTAATGAGAAATGAACGCGCTTTCGAATGAGACCTTTGTGAACCAAATCCGTTGATATGGCAGGGGAGTTCTCGGCGGAGGGGAGCTATTAAATTAACGCTATGCTTTACTGGACCACCCAATTACCAAAAAATTTCATTGAGATTGTATTTTGAGCCGTCTCTTTTATTTGATTTGCCTACAGCCTAATAAATCTTGAGCAAGAAATCCTGAGGTGGGCCAAAAAGGGAGGAACAAAAAAAAAATTTTAAAAAAATTGTTTCGGATTCGAACCCAGGCACTCGGCATTCCTTTAGCAATACACGTATGACCTTTGCACAATTTAAGTTAAGGCTCAGATAAAGAAGGTCTCTGAATATGGTCGTAAATATGGTATAATTGATTGAACATTATTTCTCAATTTGTTATTTTATTATGCATTTCATTTTTTTCCCTTCGTATCTCCTCTTCAGCCCATAATATTCTGTATACATTTGTCGCTTTAACTTCTGTTGTGCGCTCTATTTCTTTCTGCAAATTGAAAAGCTACGAATTATTGCTAACGAAGGCATTTAGGGTCAGCTCCATCAATTGTAGAATTTCGTTATCTTCTAACAAAAATGAAGTGGTAGGTGTTGAGGGGGCACTGGGGGAGGAGGCGGGGACAATCTTACAAATCTTTGTAGCTCGCTACAAGGGCCGGCCTTGTAACCACCATTTGTCCCACTGCTCGCGTTGATCTTCATCAAACTAGATAATTGATCTAAAACATGGCTATTTTTAATTAATAAATTAATTCGTTTCAAGCAGAGAAATTTATTTAGCTGTCCATTTCTCGAAGAATTTAGGGAGCCAGTTTTGTAACATTTGACTGTCACTATACTATGGTAAAAAATCGTGTGATTCGTTTCCACGCAACCTTAGAGGGTAGATGAGCACAATTAAGCCTCTTTTTCTACTGATGCCGTGATAACTTTTATGCTCATCTCCCTCAGGAGGTAGAATCATCTGCGCGTTTTTTTTTTATGCAGTGGTATCGCCGCAATGTGTATTTTGTCATTGACGTTTTTCATGAAAGAACGATTTTAAAGAGATTTTTTTTTTTAAATGAGAAATACAGCGCTTTTTGAGACATTGATATCAATTTATTTATGTATACACATTGGCAGCCCTAGTCCACTGAAAATGTTTTTCCTCTCGAACTTATATTGATCTATTTATAATATTCATATTGCTTGATTTTGACTTCACTTCAACTGCCGCATAGAAATTCAAGATCAAAATTTTTTGGTAACCAATAACTATGCAGATCAACCTTTTTGCCACCAACTGGGGGAGGAGAACAAAAAGACAATACACAATACATGTACCACCATCCTACATCAATGAATAGCGCGGCCCACATTTAACACAAACCCAGGCACTCCGCATTCCGCAATGGTGAAATAGTGATATACCATTTAACCTATTGTAACTGATCTGAAAATTAACGTAATCTGAAAAAAGTTTTGTTCCGACAGCAGCCTGTCGGGAAAAGTGCATTTCATTCATGCGACAATCGAGTCAAACCTCATAAGTTAGAACGATATCAATCAATTATGAATGAAATTTAGGCCGGGGATAAAGATTTTAATTGCAAGTAACTCCTCTAACAAGAGTCCACCTTCCCATATCGTATAGGCAACCAAACCGACTCTGTTTCATTTTTCATTTTCATCATTTTGTTCCCCCTCAGTTGGTGCCAAAAAAGGGGCCTGCGGTAAAATTCCCTTACCAATTCAAATCTACAACCGGTAAAAATAGGGGCCTGCGGTAAAATTCCCCCTCAGTTGGTGCCAAAAAAGGGGCCTGCGGTAAAAAGAAATACGATTTTATGATTTTGACTTTCTATACCACGGCCTAAATGTCATTCATAATTGATTGATATCGTTCTAACTTATGAGGTTTGACTCGATTGTCGCATGAATGAAATGCACTTTTCCCGACAGGCTGCTGTCGGAACAAAACTTTTTTATTCTCATTTTTAGGATTTTTGCGGTGAATCGGAAATTTGAAAAATAACTGAATCGTTGGAAGGAGCAAGTGTTATGATCTGATATTGCTGCCCTTATCCTGTGTGGACTAAGGTGTTCATTACCACCGCTGTTGATGTGGGTGTTCTTACGTTTTATTGTGATTATATCAAGTCGTGCTTTTAAATACAATACTTATTTGTTCGTTTCGAAACACTGACAGATATAATAGGAAGTAGAACCGGATGGCGCTCCTCCATTTCTAAGGGGGCATACTGTAGGCGGCCATCCACCCTGAGATAACCTTATTCGTCGACAAAAAGGTGACAGAGTGATGAGGTGTTTGGGTATGGTCTTATTGTTATTCAAATCTTTGATTATGACCGCAAAACGTTATTGTTGTTGTTGAGTGAGTTTAAGCAGTAGCTTGAGAGAGTTATACCTCTCTTCTGCGCTAAGGGCACCCTTTCGCCGACCTTGCAAATTCCTGCAGTTGAATATAAATCGGATAGTGTAAGCAACCGCGTTAATGACTTTGGGAAGGCTCGAGAAACGACTCAAGACTTCATCCAAGAAGGGTGTGTCGGCAGGTGGATCAACGGAGAGTATAGGCATGGAACGACAGGGCCATTAGTGTGGGCTGAGTGAGGTGCCAACTTAAAAACCGCGGACGACTTTAGTTCAGTCAATGGCTTCCTGAATAATTCACTCTTCATTATACGAGGCCAGGAACTAACGTCGCGTTTTAAGAAATCAGGGCCATTCCATCCAGGGCCAATCGGGAAGCCCGATCGGCGGGATTCTGTTCGGATGGAACGTGTTCCCACAGGGAGGGGGGCATTAGATCTAAAATCTCGGCAACGCAAAAATGGAAGACGAGCGTAGGGAGGTACCTTGTTGCTATGGTTTTCACGATACTGCTGTAGAATAAAACTTCGAGATTTTCACGCTAGATTGGGAGGTCTCGTAGGAAAAGTTAGGAAAAAATTATAAATTCGTGGATTTTTGTTCCCATTTCGCTAGATGGCCTGATTTAGAGAACGATTAGGTACACTGATATTTCGCCGTAAAACCTGATTTTTTAGATGGTTTGAATCAGTAACAAAACAATATCTCGAATATCGCTCTCTAAAAAACTAATTTCGCAGAATTTATTTTGGAAAAACCATAGTTTTGCAGAATTTTGCACAGTAAAAAGCCTTTCCTAGTTTTCCAAAGTATCACTAATAAGTTATAAGTTGTTGCAGAGAAATTCTGGGAATTGAAAGCGCCAATAAGTCTTCCAGCTGAGATTTAGTTTTCGACGGACATTTACCGTTTCTGTTCGACGGAAATCGACGATTTCCAGTAGCATATCCCCGAACATACGCCTGCAAATCGACAATGGTGCATCTTATATTCTTCCCAGTGAAGCTGCCTACCCCTAGATCAAGGGCTGACTTTACTCCTGTCTACTATTAACAAATGTTGTTTCCTGCCACTAATTTGTGAAGAGAGAGGTATGGAACTAAACGTAGAAAAGAAGAAAACGTCTTATTCGGGGGGGTTACGTGCAGCCGTTGATTTTATAACCGTTACTCTTCACCCCTGGCTATATAATATATCGGAGGCAACATGCAGAAGGTGATTACAACCTAATTCCCGTGATTAGTTGAGGAAGGTTTGACTCAAAGCTACCCATCAACTTTCCTTGATCAATTTTAGGCTTACTAAACATCCCCCCGCACCCCACCACCTCATTCATCATTGAAGAAGCATATGGATTGAATGTTCTTCATCTTGTGGAATAACATGAGGGGCTGAACAGCAGATGGGGTTGTACAGTAGGTATATTGCGTGTTTTCAGTTCATTTGGATTCAGCATTTGAATAGTTAATTGCACTGTCTGGCCACCGGTTCGTATACCTAAATGAGAAAAAAGTAAAGAATTTCGAATAACTGAAAATTGTGCATGATTTAAGTAAAGGTCGGGCTACACGATTAATCTTGACCGTTGGCCCACGCTAGTGTTGGCTTGAATTAGCAGGCTTATTTAAACTTTCTTCACGGAAAGCTTGACCGAACAGCCTCAGGTAAATGATCTTCGAAAATCAGGTGTTAGCTATGTTTGCGTTGGCGTTACGTTGAAAAAGCTGAAAACCTACATTCGCGATTTTAAGTCACCCGTATCCCGTTGAACTTTCCCCTGGATTATTCTCTAACGAGCGTTTTCTGGCTCTATCAATGAGAATTTTTTCTCCTTGCTTTAATGTTTTCACTGAAGAATGAGATTTCATATTCCGAGAGGAGTCAAAACTCGTTAAGAACTGGGTATTACAACGAGGAGCAGCCCTTGGCCTATACGGACACGTACAAATCTGTCCATAGATTGCCGGAGGCTTTATACTAGTTAGATTGGTCGTGGAGGTTCCTACCAGGTGGAATTCAAGCCCCGGGGCACTGCCACTGAAGTAGCTTTTAAACATTACAACGAAGGAAAAAGAACGATGAGGAGAAGAAGCGAGTCTCCTTGTCAAACCACCCTCCTTCCCCATACATTCTTCTAGCAAACATACACTACTTCTCTCTTTCACTATACGACCGATAGATGTTACTATCTGTACAACTAAGTAACTCCACCCACTTCTCATCTTCTGTGTACTTCCTTCCACTTCCATCCCTTTTTGTCCCTCCTATTGGGAGTGATTAAACTGAAACATGAGCTCGCTGTAACGTATAATTTGCGAATGCTAAATGCCTTTCGGGTGTATGTAGATGTTGAGTTACATCAACTCTACAGAGAGTGAGATGCGCTGAGAAACCAATGTATAACAGTTCTCAAATGTTTATGCTGTTGAAATGGATATAAACCAAACTCCATTTTACACAGTTTTATCAATGTTTCTAAATGAGACCAGGAGAGAGAGAAAAATTGCTCCCTTCTAAGGAATTTAGAGTTTAAACTTCCTCTTGGCTTTTAACGGCTTAAAGTAGGCCTGTGGCCAAACTTCATTAAAAATATCAGAGTGTCAGAAAGAACGAGTAGCTAATTAATTTGTAACCGAAAAAGTTATAATTAAAATCCCGTATACCTACCAGTTGCTTGTAGACGCAGCGGTGTAATTTATAACTCCTAGATTCCTCATATACCTTATATCCGGCAAAAATTAAAATACAACAACGAAAAACGGTTTCTCCCATTTATCTCTCGTACTGACAAACATCACTTTATTGCGTAGGCAATCTTATACTAATTTCCGACGGGAGGATAGAATACATTGAAACTATAAGGCATCTTCTATAGGCAGTGGTTCTCATGCCTCCCCCCCCCCCTCGGACCACGAAAATCGTTGCGCCCCCTCCCTCCAGAAGAGCCTCCACGCCCGTGGACCATGGTTGGCTGTCGAGAAAATTGAGCAAAACCAATGGCAAGGCTGTAACTCTCATTTTTTACCATTTTTTAAGGGGCAAATCTTGCCCCTTTTATGCTGAATTTTGATCGAGACCGACTGACAGAGCCGTAGAGAAAATATCTGGGCCCAATAAGAGTGAAGCTCTTACCTGCTTGAGTATATAACAGACCCTTCCCACCCTCGCTTCTTTCTCAAATGGCCTCCATTCAACCACAGTAAAGCTCCAATCACAGCCAAACTCTAAAACCACCAAGAAGGACCCAACTCAGTATGCAATGTACAATGCGCAGTACAACAAGGCCTGTTGTGATTTTTATATGAAATCGAGAGAACGTGAACAACAATGGAACGAAAGTGTATATTTTAAAAACAACATCTAAAGTGGAAGTCGAATAACATCTGATACATAATAGTGGAGGGATCGTAGATATGTAGCAGTTTCCCCCACTTATTTCATGACGAAGTCTTTGAAACGACTGGGCAAAACGCCATTGACGATCAGGTGGCCATTTGACGGATACTTGGGGGTCTTGGAACTTCGAAAACTTGAACGGGGCCGAATTTCACTTTTTTGACGAGCCTAGATCTCATCTGATTGACATGACGCTTGATAGTCCTGCCAGAGTCCAGAGTGACCTGGTAGTTACGACTTCCAAGTTATTCATTTACCTTCCCGAATGACCAAACTGGTTTTTTATTGACGAAGAATCTGATTTAAACTCTGTCTCCGACCGAAAATGACCAAAATGATCGTAAGCCAGTAGACGTAACGGCGGGCGAGCTTTTACGTTTTGGTAATGCCCAAATGAGTCTCGTGGAGTTCATCTAAAATCATGGAACGGAGTTTTTTAGGAACAACAATTCTTAGAATGCCGTCCAGAAGTGTGTACTCTGAGTCTTCCGGAGGAGCAGAAAGTTTTCGAACAATTTCACTAAGCTATGGGTCCTTTGCAGTTTCGTCTTGTAAAACAGCGGAAGTAATTTCGCCGTTTGAAATCTGAAAAACGATATGTGAAGAGAGTTGGTTAACTTCGTCGTTGAAACGTTGGATTTTTCAATGGGTTTGCGTGATAGACAATCGACATTCTGATTTTCTATTCCTTGTTTGAATTTAACTGTGTAATCGAAAGGAAACGACGCGTAGCGGGGGAGACGGGACGAAGTCATTTGTGGAAGAGCCTTATCATGACGGATAATACGAGAGAATGGCTCGTTGTCTGTAACGAGAAGGAAATGGCTGCTGAACAGGTAATTGTAGAAATTATGGCTGGAGTGCTTCTCTGCCCAACTGGCTGTAATTCTGTTCTGAAATCGTAAGTGAACGAGACGCGTAAGCGATAGGGTTTTTTCCATGCCGCGGATATTGTGGCTGAGGACTGCAGCGACGCCTGTAGGACTTGCGTCAGTGGTTTAAACAAGAGGAAGATTGGGATCGAATGGTACTAAGACTCGATCACTACGAAGTTCTGCTTTAATTTTCGAAAAAGATGACTCACAGCTATATTTCCATGACCAACGCTCTCCTTTCCTCAATAATCATCGAAGTGGAGACGTAATCGACGAGAAATTAGTAATAAAACGACTGTAGTACGTTGCGAGACCCAGAAAACGCCTGACGTTATCCGGATTGGTTCGTCGAGGCATCTTATGAATGGCTTTGAACCTTGGCAGGAGGCTTTAAAATAAGATGCTGATGAAGAGTGGCGGAGAAGGATACAACCTTTTTGTCTGTGAGAACGTCGAGACCGAGACGAGACCGCTATTTTCGAGACAAGACCGAGACTGGTCTCGGTCTCGGAATTAAAATAATGAAAAAATGATGGCTCATTTATGAATGCACAACATTTTAACAATGAAATGACCTTGTTTCATGCCGAGACGGCTATTGTGTTATGGTCCTCCGGGCCGTGGTGGGTCCAAGGGGTGGACATATCCCCCCCCCCCCCAACGCACAAAATGAATAAAATAATGGGGAAAAACGTTACTTTTGGAAAAATTATCATAGAAAACACGCACATTTCTTCTTCTTTCACGAATTATACATGATGGTTTTCGCATGATCTGGGTCGGAAGTGATACTTCCCCTTTAGGGGTTAAATCGGTCCGGTCTGGTCTTTCGACAAAGACAAGAAAAATAATAACCTCTGAACCGGACCGAACCGAAGACCGGACCGGAAAAAAAATGGCTTGGACCGGACCGGACCGAATTTATTTTGAGTCTTAATCAAAATATCGCTGGAAAACCTACACGAAATAATAATTCGAAACGAAGTATATAAAAGTGATAATCTTTGGCTCACGAACTATATGTATGCATTGTGTGGGCTATTCAGCCCAAAAATGCTTCACATTTAAAAGGAATAAATTTACAGCACGTTCACATCCGATCCAAAAGTGGGGGTAACAGCGGCATTGCCCCTAACAGGCTGATGTGGGGAGGGTGGATATGAGTAGCTGTTATTCTGTGGGAGGGTTTTCGATACCCCCCCCCCCGCCGCTTTCAAAGGTCTCCTTTGGTGTTTGGGCAGGTCACGGTATTCCATTTAAACAAACTCGAGACATTAGAAGCACGCGCAGTTCCAGCACGAAACGGATTCACATAAAAATTTTCTGTTTTTCTCTATACGCCATTTAAGGACCGACTTTTTTCGGTCCGGTCCTCACAAGAAGACCGGACCGAGACGACAGGGCCGGTCCGGTTCGGGCTAAAGACCGGAACCGGTTTCACCCCTATTCCCCTTCTAGGTACCTCAACAGGGAAGTTAATTTTTACTTGAAGAGATGATCTAGGTGAAAAAATTATTTTTTTTTTCGCTCACTAGTGAAGGAAAGTATGGCAGACCCGATAGGTGCAGTTTGAGTTCCGAGAGGGGATTTCTCCTGGGTGGATTCGCTCTTTGCGTGTGGACTCCTGAGATAGCTCAGGTGGTTAGAGCACCTGGCGTGAAACTCTAGGAGGTCGTGGGTTCAAAGCCCACCTTGGGGGAAAATGAAATGCACTCTTTCCGACCGCCAGCTGCTGGAGCGAAATTTTTTAAATTGAATTCAGAAGACCCTTTCTACGGACAATTCTGGGATCACTCACCCCACTACCCTAGTCACAACTGTGAATTCGTGGGAGTGGGGAGGCTGATATTAAAGAAATGAATCTTCAAATTAAATACTAACTATTTTTTACTTGTTTTGAGTTCCGAGAAAAAATTGCCCCCAAGGTGGGCTTTGAACCCACGACCTCCTAGAGTTTCACGCCAGGTGCTCTAACCACCTGAGCTATCTCGGGAGTCCACGCAAAGAGCGAATCCACCCAGGAGAAATCCCCTCTCGGAACTCAAACTGCACCTATCGGGTCAGGTGCATGGCATACGTCACTTTTTCTTTATTATGTCCGTCAATTAGTGAATTAATTGAATTTAAATGACCCTTTCTACGGACAATTCTGGGATTACTCCCCCCCCCCCTCACCTCACTACCCTAGTCACCAGCAAACCAGCCGAGCCAAAATTGAGTTTAAGCGCGTAAAATCCACGAAAATGGTCTCCGAACCCCGCGAAAATTGTTTGATAGTAACAAAAAGTCGTTTTTTTTTTCTTTTTTTTTTAAGAGACCCCGACACCTGAACATTTCATTTTGTTTAGAGAAACCCGCTAAATTGAGTTTTTTGAGAGTGAAATACCATAAATTTTGTTATTCAGTGAGCTAACATACCTAAGCTAAAATAAGAAAAATTGGTTTCTGACATGTCGAGACATGAGAAATTGATTTTTAGTGGGGCAGATCTAAGAAAATGATTTTTTAGTGTGCAAAGCAAAATCCACGAAAGTGCCTTTTGAATTGGGCCACCACGCGAAATTTTGGTTTCATTACAAAAAAAAGGCAAGTAATTGGTGTTTTAGTGAGCGAAATTCGAGAAATTGGTTTATTGCTGAGTCAGAAACTGAGAAAATGTTGATGAAAATAAAATGTACCTGTACCCAGCGAATCTGTTGGATTTCAAATGTTTCAATCCTTTTTTTGGTGGCGGGCAACTGGCCACCCCTGGCCACGCCCACGAACCACAGCAATGGTGCAATCACAGCAAAGCTCGAACTACAGCAAATGTCTCAACCACAGCAAAGATGCAAGCACAGCAAACAATTTTTTATTTTGTTTAACTGGGACTACAACACTGTTGTTTCCCTGTTGTTTAACAGGGAAACTGTTTCAAAATAATTGGTATACCAAAAAATTGAAGAACAATAGCGTCACAAGCAGATGAATGGTCTACACCCTCTGTTCACTTATTCCTCTTCTTGAAACTCGTAGCGAGTAAATCTTTATTCTCCTATAATCTCTTCATTCTTATAGGAAGACAATGAAAGAAAGTGGTATAGAGCGTTAAATATGCAACCTATCCTTTTTTTTGTTGTTCTTTTGTTTTTGATTATGTATATGAAGCCGCGTGCTCTCCCAATAATCAAAAAATGATTCCTTGCCGACTTTTAAATTTGAAAATAAAAAGAAGTAAATTATAGCTTATCCAATGGGAGAGTAGCATAATTATACTGAATTTTCGCTGGCGCCTCGCTATCACGCCCCTCTCTTCGTGCTCATTGAAATAAGTCTATCCAATGTGTCACACGCAGGAAATCACTTTTTTTTTTTTCGAATAGATTACAATAGGAAGGCGAATTTCCATGCGACATTGTCATTTCCATCATTGGGGAAAGGAGTGAACTAAATCCAGGGCCTTAGCCGCAAAAACGCACTGGCACAAAAGCCGCAGCTTCGCAACTTTTCTAATTTACCAGGGAATGCATAATGTGTGCGGTGTGACGCATTAATGGTTTTCCGAGACCGCTCTGTGTTAATGCGTCCGCGGAGTCTATGACACCAAAACAAATTTATTCCCTCGGAAAATGAAGCATTTTGATAGGTTGCACAGGCACATAGCACATTGGTTTGCGAAAAACCAAGAGATTTGCAAAACGTTTTGAGGTTTCGACAAGGTTCCGTACCAAATATCTGAAAAAAAAAAAAAAAAAAAATTGTGATTACATCTGCGCCTAAACTTTCTAAACGAAATGCTCCTTGCTGGCCACCAACTTCTGCCGAAGTCATTTTTTCTCTATTTAGGAATGCTTTCAGTGAGACCATGAGGCGCTTTTCATTTTTGTTGCGCCTGGTAAAAGGAGCCAACTCAACTTTTGGCGTTTATGGGTGTCACCAATAAAAAGTTTTTCTATGGATTTGATAAAGAGAGAGGAAATAAAAGAAAGGTATTAAAATACCTCCTGGGAGAAATGAACACTTGTTATCTAAAAAGTCATTAAGGTTATTAACTCGCAAGACTTGTAACGACTTTTTAAATCCAAAAACAGTTGTTTTTAATGGATTGCTCGAGGAAAAAAATAATGTATTTGTAGCCGCTAGCCTAATGCTTTATTTCTTTTTATGCCGAAACATTAGATGCTCCAAAGCCCTTCTTTTTCTTTTATTAAATGAAAGTGAGAGAATACTAGGATGTACGAAGCTCTCAAACGGACGGAAAGTCACAGTTTCGTTTTCTCATCAAAAAATAATCCAGAACAATAACGAGGCTCTTAATTCATTTAAGAAATTCAATTAAGCGGCCCTTTTGTTAACACTGATAGGATACGAAAGATTAGACGGCCCCAGACAGATCACGTTTCCAAGATGTTGAAGCCACTTTAAAGCCAAGTAGCGTGATGACGCAGATACAATCGTTGTAAAAGCCTTTAACCAGTGGAGACTAGGAGAAAGGGAAGAATGGGTCTGGTGAGTGTGAGGGAGGGGTAAGCGCTTGATGGAGCTTAATGAAATATTATCGTGTTCTACGGTATTTTATATTGCTCGAAGGGAAAAGTCTTGAGGAGTTGAGTTCACTGTGCATTACTGGCAAGCCCTCTTCAATCCCTCATGTGAAGAGCTAAGAACAGGCGCCGATCCAATGGGGTGGCGCGCGCCCCCCCCCCCTGGGCCTAAGGATTTTAGTTTCGATTTTTGGTTATTATGCCTTCACATGACCTGAGTAAAACGATGCCTATACGATTTGTTTAAAGCTTGTAATGATGAAACTGTGCATCCAAAGAGCATTATAAACATAATAACAGTGTAATTATGTTTATGATAATAGTTCTATGAGGGTACTTCACGTCACAGGAAATCTACGTAGGCTACCTGTCTGTACTGTCCGTGTTCCGATTGGATAGGAAAACCATTCGGTTTTGGACGAAAGTAAAACACATTACTCCCAACCAAAACGCATTTTACTTATGAAAGTAAAACGCATCATTTCCAGCGGGTTTCCCGTGGTATAATACACTTTTTTTTTTACTATTGGCGGTTGTAGATAAGGTATACGATATCTGGTAGCGTTTCATAGAAACATTGAGTCCGGTCATAGAGGAGTAATATCATGGAGGGAGCCTTGAAGGAAAGAGGGGTTCAAGGGGACGACCTAGGGTTGCCAGACATACTATAATTTATAGTATAGTACTATATCTTGGGGTTATTCTCCTATATACTATATAAGACACTTATAGTATAAAATTCTACTATATTTTCTGACTATGTTTAAAACTAATTAAAACCCGCGCTAAAATGTCCAAGCGGTAGTGGTAGACCAGAAGGTGAAGAGTAAAAGATTTATTAAAACTGGTCAGAGGGGCCGAAAAATACCACTAGTTATTTAAACATGTTTAAGCTTCTGTTAATTTCTTGTGATTTTTCTTTAATTTTGAGTGACACTATTATAGTCGAGTAATATTATGGGGTAATAAATTTAGTTTTTTTTGTGACATCCTGTAATAAGGCATACCATATGACGTTAATTAAAAGAAGACTTGCCAGAGAGGCCAAAAAATACATAGTCGTTTTTGGAATTCATTTTTTTTTTTTCTCTCTCGTGATTTTTGTTCGACGTCTTGACCGTTTTTTGTGATTCTCCAACTCAAGACATAGTTGTATGGAAATTTCAGGTTTTTTGTTTGTTTGTTTGTTTTATCAGTTTGAAATGGTTGATTAAGGTGGATTCCCAAGAGACCTATTGGAACGTTTCAATTGCTACATTCACCCATTTGAATAAATATAGAAAAATAATAAAAAAAAGGAACTATAGTTTATCAAGTCTCTAATGGGCAAAAGAAATGGTTAATTAAGTTTTTTCCCCCAATGCACAGATTCTCAGAACCGTCTGACATTATGGGCCCTCTTGTTCATTAGAAACTTAACAAACATTGCCTAGTAGCAAAATGTTGGAAAATAGTCTGAATGAGGAAGCACTAGGCCTATACTATAATTTTCGGATCCATACCATTTTTTTTTCTCATTGTGGGCCGCAGTATACTATAAGTCGTTCAAAAAAATCTGGCAACCCTAGACGACCCCAAGATTACAGCTGTCGAAAGAGGTTGCTTTTAGGGTAACAGCCACAGAACTTCCCTAGTTTCCTGCACAATGTAAACAAACGTAGCAAACAAAATTGATAAGTTTCTTATTTTCTGTTTTATTGAAATATAACTTATGTTTCGTTTTTGTCTGGGAAGAAATTTGAATATCAAATTATATAAATATTTTTGACGGTAATTTTAACACACTGTGCTCGTAAAGTCCCTTGGTACTTCGTTTTTAATGGGCCTACGTGGTTCGTGACATAGTAATAGTAATCGTCTTCCTGTATTTTTTATTTGCATTGAACAAATATCCAACGAACGTGAGATTACGATACGACGGCGAACCTCCAACATTGTCATTTTTCACGGTCCATTCCGGTCTATTCATAAAGGTATGAATCTCAATACCCAGATGTTTTCTCATCAAATTGATGGATGCTCCCACTCTTCCTGCCTAATAATTCATTATTTTGTCATCTCATCCCGCCTCTAATGTCAGTGTAGTCAGGGAATATTCGACGACGTTCTGTTTTCAACTAAGCCGGTGGGTATGAGAACCAATTTTATAGAAAAATGATTGGTTTACTGTAGGAAATTTGATTGCTTTTCGTGTTTGACTGCTGTAGACCATTTATGGACTACCAACTCAGACCATAAGCGGATTCAGTATACATGAAAGCACGGGACGAATTCCCGACGTCTCCCGAGCCCACATTCCTCTATTGGAGCTTTTTGGAGTCCGCATTGTTACAATTCCGGTTTGATACTCCAGTCTAAAGGCCCGGCTACACGGCCAGTCTTTCCCTACGGAAAAGCTCGAATCCAGTCTTTCCCTACGGAAAGTTTGGGCGTGTGGACGGCAAAACTGACGCTCGTTCAGGCCTCGGGATCGACTTGATGGAATTATAATCAGTCCTCAAGCTTTAGAGTATTTAACCGGACGATATGACCATCCTGACATAACAAATCAACATTTCCCAGGATGAGTGGTCTTTTTGTGCCACAAAATTGTCCAAGATGGTGAGTTGGACCATTTTCTGGGCGTCGAGAAATGAAAGAGTCTGATTCTTGGGGGCTAAATTCCAGTTTTCTGCATTAATAGTCAGCGTCTAGCGCGATTTTATCAATCTCTCGACTAAGTGTCACCGTTTCTGTGGAGGTTTCGTCGACAAATTGTGACTTTTCAGGATATTTATTTTAGGTAGGCTAATTACTCAGTTTGAATGCCTGAATTCTAATGTGTCAGTTACTAAGAGTTTCTTGCTGGCCTCATCATAGCCTCAACTTCTCAGTTAAGGGCGATTTTTGGAACCCGTGCATTACCTACCGAGTTTTCTCAATTTTTGCCAAGAATTGGCGTTTGACTCAATTTAAGCTGCAAATTAGCAATTTTTTTCCATTTTTAACTGAGAATCAGCCCTTTTTTTCAATTTGAATTTAAAATAAACGTTTTTCTTAATTTCAGCTGCACTAATTGGTGATTTTTTCCATTTTTGCCGCGAATTAGTGATTTTCTTCATTTTGTAAGCGCGAATTAACGTTTTTCCATAACTTTATATCTGTGAATTGCAAATAAGCGATTTTTCCCAATTTCAGCAGTGAAATAGCGTTTTGTGCTAATTTTGCGGCCATTCAGCATCCTATTCGCTTTTTCATACGCGAATGGGTGATTTTACGCCATTTCAGTTCTGAATTTGCCATTTTTGTCCAATTTTAACCTGAAAGCGTCTTTTATTTGTCAATATTATAGCGTGTTTTTTCAACTTTAATCGTGGGGTTTGCCCAAATACAACATTTTTGCGTTGATTTCCACAATTTATTCGTAGAATGGTCTCCATGTACCGCGAATCAGGACTATCACTCCCTCAGAACGCACACACATTACTGATGTGCGTGCGAATTCAATTTCGCTTCTTTAGGGTTTTTAAAGTACTCGAGTTTATGGATTATTGGTGCTCCACCCAACAAGAGAACCAAATTTTGCCAATATTGGCCTCTCAAGATAGTCCAGTATGCAGAGGACAGCATCTTGCAACAGATGTAACGATTTTATGATTTTTATTTTAAGTATTTAAACGAACGGATTTTTTTGGGAAACCCGCGGGCCTGGTCTGTGTGTTAGTGAAGATGACAAAACTTCGGTTTTGACCATCAGTTTTCAAAACCCGAAGGCCAGGTCTGTTTATCGACATACACGTTCAGTTGAGACCGACGGATCTCGGAACTCTAGACCCGCGGGTTTTGATATGCGAAGGATTGGCCTGTCGAGGGCCAGTGGGCGACTAACGTTCGGTTTGTGTCCGAGGGTAATTGTTTGTTTACGGAAACGGAAAAACTAAAATTAATAAAAAGCATACGCATAAAATTGGGTAAAAGCTGGGAGCTGACGACAACGACTGAGCGACTGATGATGCTGAAACCGTTGTTGCGCACCAAATTAAACGTTGTGGATCGACAAATATTTTTTGATTTATTCCTTGGTTATACCCTGATCTAACTGTGCACTTCACACTCGTACTGCGCGGGCGTTTCGGTCGGTGTGAAGTTTGTCATATACGCCCGACCGCCGTGAACGCACACACGAAGCCGAGGAAGCCGTGTCGCAGCTCGCTGCAGCCTTATGACAAATGGGCAATAGCTGGATTTGAACCCAAGCCTACTGGTTTGCGAAGCGAGTATTGAATACATTACACCACCGAGTCATGCCTCTGATCTGTGACACATGCTCAACAGTTCAACCTGCGGATTTTGTTTTTCAAAATCTGTGGGTTTCACCATACACGAACGGATTTGAACCGTTGGTAAGTTTTCCCGAAGGCGAGGACTGGACGTCAGTGGGCAACGAAAGGCTAAAAACCCGCAGATTTGGCCTGTTGGAAAAACCCACGGTCTAAATCTGCGGTTCTGGCTTGTCATTCTCCACTCACGTGCAAGGCAGAAACCCACAGGCCGGGCCCGTCCTGCGGTTCTGGCCTGTTAAAAAAATCCGTTCGTGTATGGCTTGCTATTGGAGGGGGGGGGGGGACATGGACTCACAGTTTGCACACGAAATTTCGAGAGGCAGAAATTTTGACAACCAACAAGCCACAACGTCCAAGAACTGGTTTCAGGTACTTGACACAGATCTTTCCATTCCATTCTCTGTATTGCAGAGCCTGCAACTTTCCCTCCTCCTCTTTCAACACAGAATTTTGCAAGCTCGTCCCCCTCAAGACCGCGAATGCTGTATTATTTCGTGCTTTTGACCCACCCCTCTCAGTTTCGCGGAGTTGACTTTCTGAGAAAAAAATCCCAGGTTGTCTAATTAAAAATCTGATTTCGTTGGGGCAGCTCACACAAAAGAGTTTGTGTATCACAATATGAAGTCAGCTCGGACTCAATTTTTCACCCTAGCATTGCACGTGCAGTGAATGCTGTATTATTTCGTGCTTTTGACCCACCTTAAAAGTAATTTTGCGGGGCCGGCTGATTAAAATAACCAATTTCGCTGCCATGACTCTTCCAGCAATTTAGCGGATCTGTCACTTACAGAAACCAATTTCGTGGGTTTGGATCCATAAAAATAGAATTTTCTGGGGGTTCGCTCATTAAAGACCCATCACTCTGTTTCTCGGCTGCTAATTGACATATTGAGATAAAAGCCCCCCACCCCACCATATAACTTAACAAAGCGCTGCGACTGTCTGGTTGATGTCGGGGCACGTGCCCCTTGACACTTCCTTACGTACGGCTCCAAGTTCTGACTTGGCTTCTGAGAGAGGTCGCCCCGAAAATGAACTGAGAAAAGTGTTGGGCATACACGACTCCAAAAATATTCTGAAGAAAATTGTATCAATTAGAGGCTATTGGCGATTGTAGCTAAGAGATACGATGTTTGGCGACGTTTCAGAGAAACATTGAGTCCGGTACTCCATGTGATTTGTTGTTGTCGTTTGACAACAAACTACAACAAAGGTTTTATTCAATGAGGAAGTTCATTTATCAAAAATGTTGATCAGTGACACTTTTTCACTGTGAACTACGGCTAAATAATCCGATGGTGACGAGGAGGCCTCGATATTGTACCATTGGCATCACCGAATCAAGAAAACAGACGGTTATGCGGGTGCGCAGTACACCCGTACAGAAACTCACTGTCGGCTACTTGTTGGAGCAAGAAAACTAGAAAACAGCGATTCAAAAACGTTTTCGACCATTTTGCTGAACCCGTGCCACTCTCTGAGCACTAAAACGAAACTGTGAGCTAGCGAGTACCAATAAAGAAATGATAAGGCGCTCGTGGGATGTCTCTCAAGGGTGAATCCAGAGAAAACTGTTGTGTCTTTATAGTTGCTCTTCCCGTCGTAACCGAGACACGACATTGTCATTTCATTGTTTCCCAAAACTTGAGGGTTCAACGGTGTCAGCTATAAATTAGCCCGGTGTTGGGAGAAAGTCGACCGCCGAAAGGCTTGGGGGCTCGCTTGACGTTTCAGTAAAAATGTATCAGAAACCATGTTCTTTTGTTCTTGTCACTTTAGGCCAACTGACTACTTTTTTCCCATTATGTTACGGACGTTGACCACGAAAAAATACTTTTAAAAACACAAAACTTGTTATCATTTAACATATGAAGGGTCGTAAGGAAGGGAGTAACGGTTTCACCCCAACACGATTCGAGTTTCGAGAAAAAATGGCTCCCCGGCGGGATTTGAACCCGCAACCTCTGGATTACCAGTCCAGCACGCTGCCATTTGCGCCACGGAGACGTCTATGGGAGTCGTACTCCGAGGGATAAGCTAAGCCGAACCCCACCCAGGTCCATTGTTTCTCGAAACTCTAGGCGCTTCTCCTGATCGGTAAACCACGCCGAATTTAATCTTATCTAGATGTTGTCTCTCCATAATATTTTAAATATTTAGGGTATTCTCGCACGTGTTACGTGGGGCAACACGTTCTCGTCAATCCTTACTTACCAGTTATAGCCCAGCCAAAGATTGAAGAACATCGAATCTCCACCTAAGTTCTCACTGAGAGCTTCCCCTTACCCCTTCCATTGTACAGCCGTTTATACCTCCTAAACTTTTGTAACTTTTTATCACTCGGGGATCGCGGTTCACTGATATTTCTGATTAAAACTGTTAGATGTTTTGATTTGTTAAATTTTGTCAGGAATCCTTATTTTTCGTGCTCAAATACTAACATTTTTCACTTTTCGTTCGGTCCTTTGGCGGATGCGTCGATACTCTAACGTACCATGGATTTTATTGTTTGTGTTATTCCTTCCGAAGCTATGCGGCTGAGTTGCCAAAGTGAATAAGCCAACATGATAATATTTTCCTATTTATTCTACAATCCACGCATTGTTATCCTTGGTATGATTTCTATTTTTGGCTTTAGGACCTGGAGGCCGTCATTTCCGTTTACGTTGTGTGAATTCTATGCAACCAAACAAATTGTTTCCCTCGAAAAATGAAGCATTTTTATAGGTTGCATAGACACCACCCAACGAAAACATAGAGCTTGTGAACGGGCCTTAAACCAGGAAAACGAGAAACCCGCTTGCTCGACAAATCTGTTGAAGCCTGCTACACAAGTAGAAATGATGCCACACGCGCACGGTCAGAAGAGGATGAAGTAATCGTTGTTTGCAAATGATGTTTGAGGAATCACAAAGGACGACACAACACGTAATACAGATTGAAAAAGAAACAAAATAACGAATAGGGATATTCTTCAAAATTTGAGGATTCCTTTGCGAAAAACTTTTTAAAGCCTATTGTTTTCCAAAGGTCATGAATGGTCCTCTCAAATTTTAAGAGTGCCTAGACTGCTACGAAACGGGTGCGCACAGTGCGATTCATGCTTTTCATGCTCAACGAAGCTTTTGTTACGTGTATCACACGTTTTGATTCGCATTTTCCAGGGGCAAAATACAGCTCAGGTACGTGTGTCCCCGTCATTAGTAACTTTGATACATCCCGATCAAAAACACGAATAATACAGATGATAACCATAATGGAACCATGGAATAATTTTGCACCAGTACCAATGAGGCAGTGCGGCAGAATAAACCACTACCCATCTAATCGTACTGGTCGAAAGCTCAAGAAACACAAAAAAGATGAGAAATGACACATTTTGACATTTATCCACTATCGTTGCGTGTATACCTGAAAACTTCCTGTGGCGTAAAACCTTAAGGATATAAGAGTTTTTGACAATCGTGAAAATGGTAGCCCTCGTCGGTCAGATGAGCCATCAAGAATCATCTCGACAATGTTCGCCACCGTTTGTTTAGAGAAGCGATACCTTTTTCGAAATTGTTCCTTGCTCAAATCGTAAAAAGGTTTGTCTTCTGCTCCCCTTATTATATTTCTTGGCACTGATAATTGTGCAGCTTCTATAAAACCAATGAACTCTTCTAATTCCGATATTTTCACATCAATGCTGCACAATTGAACGCTTAAAGGTAGCCTTAAGGGTGGTCTCGAGCTCCCTTAGCGGATAACCATGAAATATCGTCTTTTTAAGGGGGCACGCAGGTTAAGGTTGCTTTCTGAATAACAGTTTTTTTTTTCCCCTTAAGGGTCCCGTTAGGGGATCCCTCAAGAGACATGGGTAAGGGTGGTCTCTGAATACGAAATGCTTCCCTGAGGGTCTGTTAAGGTTAAGGTTGCGTTAAGTGTGGTTTCTGAATACGGGCCTAAGTGGCACCACTAACAATAAGTGGTCGGCCGTGGCACCACTCAGTGGCGCTTCAAAGTTGGCCCGTCATTCGAAACTTGTTTCCCTCATGGGCTTAGCCATAGGGGGGGAGGGAGGGATGGTGAAGAATTAGTGGAGCAGCTGCCTCCCCCCCTTAATGATGAAATTAGCAGTTTTATGTAAAAATCACAATTGCACTACCTAGAAGAAAAGCCATTTTGTGCTAAAATCGAAATTTTCGTGCTAAACCACCTTTTTATGCTAAAATCGCTATTTTTGTGCTATAATTGCAGTTTCGATGTTGAGTTTTAAGGAAAAAACCACTAAATTCACTTTTCTGGTAGCAGTTTTAGGGTAGAAACTTCAATTTTGTGTTAAAAAACGTCAGTTTCGGGGAAAATTTTGCCAGTTTTGTGGTAAAATCACAAGTTTGGGGATGATCGTTTCCTTTTTAGGGAAACCTGTTAAATGGTCTTGAAAACTTCAGTTTTGATATAAAACGTCAGCTTTGGAGGTTTTCACCCCAAAAAGTGACTATTTTAGTCCAATAATAAAGACTTCACGCCAAAGATGCGACGTGCTATACCAAAAAAACTGACGATTTCACTAGAATAATGATCTTACCCTTAAACTAAATTTGTCAGTTTTTCATCAAAACGGAAATTTGACCCCGAAACTGGTGGTTTCACCACAGAACAGACTTTTTTTTTTTATCCAAAAATTCAGTTTCTGCCCCGGAACAATCACACCAGAAAACTGAAGTTTTCACTACAAAACTGCCGAGTTCACCCTGAAAAAAAAAAAAAATAAATAAATCAGAATTTTGAGGGGTAAACGCCAGTTTTGTTGTCAAATTGTCAGTTTTGGGGACATAATAATCACATTCGGGGAGGAATAACCGCACCAGTTGGTGTAACATCGTCAGTTATAAGGTATGTAACGTGAGTTTTTGCAATAAAATCGTCAGTTTTGATGTTAAACCCGTCATTTTTTTGGATAAAATTGTGTGTTTTTGTAGTGAAATAAACGGAACAACACCTTCAGGTCGGGAGTAAAATCGTCCGTTTCGGATTAAAATCTTCCCTTTTCGGTTAAAACAAGGTTCTTCTCGTGGTAAAATAAAATTTTTTTAGGGTAAAAATATTCAATTTTGAGGTGGAACCGTGGAATTTGTGGGGCAAACTCGCCAGTTTTGCAGAGTGACAGCATTTGGGGTAACACGTCAGCTTTGACGCCCCTGAATTTTCCCTGGTCAAAGACTAAAGAAATCGACGGTAGCGCTACTGGCGCTGATTAGGATGTACTTCACCCCCCACCAGTTTTTTTGCAGTCGATATTTTTCAAGTTTCTATTCGGTGATATGAATTACTTTTTGACTCAACGTCATTCATTGATATTGGTATTCATGAGATGATTAATAATTTAATTACATTGACGGCCAATATAATGCATTTTATTTCAGAAATAAGTGAAAGACCGTGAAGAAGGACTTTGGGAAGTCAAGAGAGGCGAATCCTTTTTTCTGTTTTCGAATATTTTACCCGGCAGAAGGTAGCGAAACAGCCCAAGCCCGCCGGCTTCAGTTTTCGACATTGCGAAGGAAACCGAACGAACGACCTCGGAGGGCTCGAGTGCGAGCCGGCCACCGGCCACTTTTCACCTCGCCTAAAAGGAAGAATAGTCCTCATCAAAAACGCGTCAAATTCGACTCTTTCACTGACAGTACCATTCGTTTGAAAGTTCGCGAGTTTTATATTGATGAAAAGCAATGCCCTTCTATTAAAATTTTCCACAAGGTGCTGTGAACTGCGGTAAAGAATACCTCCGGCCTCGCTTTCATCGCCTCGGGTTTAGGTTAAGAAGTGCCTGTCTAGAGTCCCATGTCATATTCTGTTGGCAGTCGGATAAGACGCATTAACGGCTATACTCATAAATTAGGTAAACAGGTGGTTCGTATAATTTCTTCAGCACCAAAACAGTTTCACATGATTATAATTTAGGCAAAAAAAAATCGACTTATTGCTGCTCATTGAGATGGTGAGCAAGGCTTCGTTAGGGACGATCTTCTGACTTTCAAGTCCTCAAGTATTTCAGGGGACTATCCGTTCGCGTCCATGAATGCTAAGAATTTCTCAAAATGGCTTAGCACGTGCTTCCTACCCAACATGCTGACACACCGTGAGTTATCATTGCATCGAGAAAAACGATACCCCAAATTTCGGTAGCCTTTTTGACGTTGCTCTGTGTCATATAAATACATCGTTGTTGGGGCGGTTATTCCGTACCCACGATTTTTATTGTTAATAATTACTGATGACACAATGTCATTAAATCCGGAGGACCGTGAAAGGAAAAATTAAACGGACTCACCTGGGCTCGTTCCACTCGGTCCACAAAGAGTGTGGTGGGTGAGGATAGGACGGAGGGGAGTACGGGAAACTGCAGGCGCGACCGTTTAATTAGACCGACGTAATTTTGGTGTGTAATAATGATTGATCTGGGTAAAACAGCATTGAAACTTCTTTGAACGCTACGTATTAATTCGCTCGGGTGGCTGGGAGGACGGCGAACAACAAACCGGCCCTTTTCCCTTTTGATGTTGAGAAAAGGCGATAATAGAAGAAAGATTTTTATCTCCTCCCCTTCACTACGAACCTTGCCTTCACGCCTAAACAATCGTATTCAATAACATGAAAACTAATGGTCGTTTGATTACCCCGTTGGAAAATGTAACTGTATGAAAAATTGTTATATTTCGCTGAGGTCTTCGCCGCTGGTTCGGGAACGCCTTTTTTACCCAGCGGAGAACCGGGCAGCCTGGCCCCTTTGCTAATTGTGCTACCTCCGGTACTATAATGGGACGTAGATTGCACTTTCCCTTGAAATAGGACAGTATATTCCCGGTTTATGACTTCTGAGGTCGAAAAGCACCTTGAAACCTAGGGTTCTTACTCACTCAAAACGGGAGCTTCGCTCCCTTAAGATTTTTGCTTCGTTTATTTATGAAGATACGTTCTTCAAAACGTGCCTCCGCGCGTTTGCCCCCCTCCCCCTTAAAGCCAAGGTTTTGTAGCCGTAGTGTGATGGTAACCGTAGTTAAAGCAGCCTGGAGCTGTGGACTTCACGGAGGGTTAGTAGTGGGTCCATTTCGAGCTCATCTCTTTTCAAGCATCTGGGCTTTAAAGGAAAGAAAAAGGAGCCACAAGAACCCAGGGGTCACATTTTGTTTCGTCAAGATGTCCTGATGGCCTGGCTCAGAGCAGTAAACCACTTTCTCGGATTTCACTCCCTAAAACACCAATATCGACGAACAGCGTATTTAACACAAAATGGCTTTTCTTGTAGGAAGTGCAATTGTGATTTTGACATAAAACTGCTAATTTTATCATTAAGGGAGGGAGGCAGCTGCTCCACTAATTCTTCTCCACCCCTCTGGCTAAGCCCATGAGGGAAACAAGTTTCGAATGACGGGCCAACTTTGAAGCGCCAGTGAGTGGTGCCAAGGCCGACCACTTATTGTTAGTGGTGCCACAGTGGCGCTTCGGAGTGGTTGTATACACCAACGAGTGGCGCTTCTATTTTAACCTATGGCTTCACTTGTGCGCTTTCGTCTTCCTCTTTCAATTCAACCACGCCTTTTCAACTTTCAACAACGCATGCGTCCTAAGCTGTGCACGCAATTTCTGATATCTTTCCAGCTTTCCTCACGTTCAACACACCGTGCGGCTGTGACGCATGCCTCTGACGCACGCGAAAAAGGCACAAGTGGAGACATAGCTTTAGAGACGGTTCAGAGTGGTTGAACCTGACCACTTTGTGGCGCCGCTGTTACTCTTGTTATTATTCTAATTTGTCAAGTCAACAAACATCTGGAAAAAATGAAGCGTGATCTGATCGTACTCCGCTTATCTGTGGCGTCACTATGGCGGCCTTCGTGTGTGCGGGTCAAAATTACAGAATCGCCACTTTTTTTTTTTTTTTTTTTAAGCGCTTCTAATGTAGCTCCTTGTGCCGGTGTGCGCATCCCGAGATTTCAATATAATATTTCGCAATTAGCAGCGCCGCACTGAGTGGCGCTTCGAAGTGGCCCCGTGGCCCTAAAATATGCCCCAAACGAAATGAATGACCCTAACAACAGGTCTTAGGGCCTCCGCAAGTTGTGAATTACAGTAAACATTTCAATTCTGCATGGGCGAGTCGTCCGGCGAACCTCTATATTCGTCAATTTTAGCCCTCCCACATGTCCTACTATTGTTTAGTCTTGGTAATCAGAACATTTTTTCGTGTTAATGACGGTTGTTCCAAGCGTATAACAGTTTGTAACAGGCAATGATTACATTAGCATCCGGCTCCGTGCTTTGGCCTTATAGTTAATCACGAAATGTTGGAATACATAGAAATTTGTTGAACTCAGGCAGATTGGTAAAGAATATCGAAAAAAAATATAGATTGAAAAAAGTTTGGTTTCCCGCGGCGGTACCCGGTGGTGGAACTGTAATCGAACAACTCTTGGTAATTTAAAACAGGGAGCTTGGCAGAGAATGAAGGAGAGAAAGGGAAGAAACTTCGCTTGAGGGCACCCCTTAGGGCGGTTACATTCCAGGGCCCTTAGTCCGCGGCTTAATTAACTCCGCTTGCCTCTAGGCGAGTCAAGCCCTCGAGGCAGAGGGGGGGGGGACGAAAAGCTCCGGAATTGCCTCTAGAGCCCTGAGGCGTCCTACCCTTATACCATAAGAGTATACACCCCTTGCCACTCCCCCCCCCCACGCCCATAACACTCTTCTCTTATTCCATTCCCAACCCCTTTTTCGCTTTAACGTCGATATTTTACATTCCTTTCCATACCCTCAAGCGATTTCCCCCTTCAGTTCCGCTCCTTTCCAAAGAGTTCTTAAGAGCTTTTTCGATATTCTGTCAACACTTCAGACGGTTATACATATACCGCTTTTGTTCCTCGCCCACACGTTCTTTTGTTAGTGACTCTTGTATTTTTTTTTTGTTCTTGTTTTTAAAGATAAATCTCGCGCTCAAAACTCACAAGGCCATAAGAACCAGCGAAAGAGCAAGAGGCTCCGAACAGTTTTCCATCCCTTCAGACATTTGTCTTTATCTGGTAAAATTGCCCCTTGTTTTGTTCGCGTCCTCCGATGCGGAAAAAATTGGATTTTTAGGTTCATTCATGTAAAAAGGTTGGACTACGATTTTTATTATATTTTACGAATTTCAATCTATATCCGACCTGGAGAATATAACGTTACAAGTGATATCAACAAAGAGTGTGGGCTGACTATTCGATTGGTAGCTCAAATACATCAAAAATATGCGCCTCGTTGAGGGAAATTCACTGCTAAAATAGAGAAAATACACCGCGCCGGAATTTGCAACGCGCTAACATTCGTGGCTATAACTGCGAAAAAGCTCTGGTTCGTGGTCTCACGATGCAACTTCCAGACCGCAATTGAGAAAAAATCGTCGATTCGACGGCCATTCCACAGCTAAAAATGTTGTTTCTGGGCCAAGCCCGTGGCTACGATTGAGAATGAGAATACACGCTACTAATTCAATGCTGTACAAGTAAACAAAAATCGTGGCAATTATTGCCAAAAACAACGATAATTCGAGTTTAAACTGGACCAAAATGGCAAATTCACAACTCAAATAGCGAAAAATCGTCTATTAATGAAAAAAAAGAATGGATAATGTGCTAATTCGCTGCAAAATTATCAGAAAACGCTATTTCATAGCTGAAATGAAGAAAAATCAATAATTCGCGGCTGAAATTGAGAAAACGAAAATCTGCATAGCTTCTGAAAGAATCGAGGCTCAAACTGAGAAACAGCGCTAATCCGCAGAAAAAAAATTCTCACGCGAGGCTAAAACCTAAAAAAACAACGCGGGTAGAATTGACATAAATATTAATTAGCGCGGCCAACATTAAGAAAAACACTAATTTTCAACTCAAACTGAGAAAAAAGTGCTAATTCGCTGCTAAAATATGAAAAAATGGCTAAACTGCAGCTGAAAATGAGGAAAATCGCCAATATAAACGAAAGAATCCCTACTGCACTGCTAAAATTGATTAAAAGCGCTAACCCGTGGCCAAAATTGGTTAAAATTGTAGCGTGCCAACAGCTAACAAACCTCAATTTTTATTTTAAAAAAATAACAAATATTACGTTAAAAAAACAACATTAGTCAGTTTGATCGCGAGTTCGTATTTTCCCAAATTTTCATTGTCGTAATAAAAAAAATCTTAAAATCTTTCGTTGCCCGTTATTTTGTATACCAAAGAGAACGCGACCAAAAAAGTCACTAAATCTTGAAAAATTGACAAAACGCAAATGCGTAGCTTCTGTTCGAGGCTAAAACTAATCAATAAACGCTAATCCATAGAAAAAATGCCAACGTGAGACTGAAGTGTAAAAAAAAAACAGCTAATATTGAAAAATTCACTATAATTAGCATGTCATGAATGAATAAAAACTCTCGTTTTTAGCTCAAATTGGGAAAAAGTGTTATCCCCGGCTAAAAATTGAGAAAATCACGAATTCGTAGCTAAAATTAAGGTAATTCGCGAATTCACAGGTTAGAAACGCTTCAAAGGAGCTATAATTGGAAAAAAAACGCGAATTCGCGGCTAAAATTGAGGAAAATAATCGCGGATAAAGTGTGTTGGACTTTCAAATTCATCCTTCTGACGACAACTTTGTGGCTAAAATTGAGATTAACTAAATTTGCATCAAAAATTGAAAAACTGCAAAAAAAATTTAAAAAATGCTGATGCGGTGCTAAAATGGAGAAGAACCCGCTAATTTGCAGGTAATATTGAGAAAATCAGTAATTATTCTGGCTAAAATTACGAAAAAAGCGCTAATTCGCAGCTGAAATGTAGGGGAATTCACTAATTCACGGCTAAAATTGAGAAAATTCGCAGCTTCCTCGGTCAACTTTGAGGGTAAAATTGAAAAAAAAAACGCAAATTATGGCTATGAGTGAAAAACTCGCAAATTCGCGGCTAAAACTGAAACGAAATCGCTGTTCCGTAGCGCACGGTTGTGGTAAACAAAAAATGCTAATTCGTGGTAAAAATTTCGAGAAAACAGTTATTTTACGGCTGATATTGAGTAATTTTCAGCTCATACTGAGTACAGCGCTAGAAAAAATCGCTAACTTGCAGCTAAAATTGTGGAAAACGCCAACTCGAGGAAAGTTTAAAAAATCTACTTTGCTGCTAAAGTTGGGGAAAAGCGCATATTTATGTCTATAATGGGGGGGGGGATCACACCGCTAATCCGCTGCTAATTTGCGGCGGAAAGCGGTAATTTGCTGTTAAAGTTGACAGAAAGCACTCATTTGCGGCTAAAATGGAGAAATTCGCGGTTTAAACTTGGCATAAGCGCTGTTTAGCGGATAGGTTGTGGAAATAGTGGTAATTTGCCTGTAATATATAGAAAAGGCCTTGGCTAAAATTAGGAAAAGGCCTTTGAGGTTACCAATAGAGGTTTTAAGTATAGTTAGAGACTTTTAGGAGCCTCTGGAAGATTTCCGCCCCGGGCTCCGATACGCACAGGTCCGCCAGTGCGCCTGGGCACTTCGGATTTATACGCGCAGAAGAGGCAATTTTTTTTTTTTTTTTTTCCCTACGCCAGTCAGGTCATTGGCTGTTCCGCCATCCGACCTCTTGCAACCCAATATAGCTTTGAGATCTTCGACCAGTTGGTGTCGTCAGATTGGAACTGTGTCCTAATGTCCTCGAGTTGAGGACAGTCAAACAGGTGGTCCGTGTTCATCTCAGTCGTCGAATGGCGTAGGGAGCAACCCGGGTTGTCCTTCACCCGTATCTTGCAGAGATGGGCATTCAAGTAATCGTGGCCAGTGGTATGGCGGAAGCCCGCCACAGACTCTTTTCTTGGTAACTGCGCTGGCACACGATTTGTGGGTTGGAGCAAAGCGGCCCATCTTCTACCCTCTGCAGCTCTTTGGTGGGCCTCCTTCACCTTCACCTCGATGCTCTCCCTGATACATCTCTTCGCAGTTTGGTATCCGATTGAAGATTCAGGCATATCCATCTGAGATCCTTCCTTGGCCAGGGAGTCAGCCCGTTCATTTCCCAAGATGCCACAGTGGGAAGGAATCCATTGCAAAGGAATGTCGAGTCCACTTCCCAGCAGTTCTTCAATGTATTTCCGGGCCTTGACTACATCGAGGGAGTCGGAAGGTGAGTTTGAGCTGAGGGCCATGATAGCTGCCTGTGAGTCAATGAGTATGACTGCTCGTGGTCGACCCAAATTCCTTATTAATTCAAGGGCCAGAACCGCTGCTCTTATCTCACCATCAAAACTTCCAGCAAGGCGTCCAACAGGAGCAGAAATCGTCCCAGCCTCAGAGAAGACACCAGCGCCGCCATTCCTGGTTGCACCCTCAGCCGAGCCATCGGTGTAGACCCTGAGCCAATCAGGTTCCGGAAATCGAATCTCCAGTGTTTCAAGAGCTGCTGCTCTCAGCTCACAGGGAGGGGTGGTTGTTTTGGAGACTGTTGTGAGCAGTGAGGTGTAACCAGTGGCCATTCTTCGAGGGATCGCTTCGGCCAGAGAAGGGAATGGTTCAGGGTTTCCAAGGGTCAGGTTGTAAGTCTCCCTGAGGTCCTGTATCTTTGAAAGGAACGTGCCCTGAGTTGTTAGTCGGGCAGTTGCTGGCGTGTATGTGGACCAGTACTCAACTCCATTCCTTTGAAGCCTCTCCGACAGGGCAAGCGCTGCGGCATCCCTCCTGAACTTCTGGGGCTCTACAGCAGTTTGCAGCTCGAATGCCACGATAGGTGTTCCAATCACAACTCTTAGGGCATTATTTTGGGCAACCTCGAGTTTGCGAACCGCTGAATCCGACGAGGTCACCAGCAGCTCGTTACCATATTCCATTGCTGGTCGCACATAGCTCTTGTACGCTAAAGTGAGGACATCCTGCGTAGCACCCCAAGTTGAGCTGGCCAGTCGCTTCAGAAGTCCCGACCTCCTTGAGCCCTTTTCAGCCATACTGTCCACTTAGGCAGACCATGAAAGTCTTGAGTAGAGTTTAATCCCAAGATATGTTGCACAGGTTGTCTGACTCAGTGGCCTATTTTCAAGTTCCAGGGACACCGAGTGACGCCTAGTCCAGAGGGTAAACAACTGGAACTCTGTTTTGAGGGTGTTCACTTCCATCTCATTCATGGATGCCCATTCCGCCAGCCTTTCAAGAGCTGTGTTCATGACAGTCTCTAGGGCTGGTATGCTGCTTGATGTTGCCCAGATAACCAGATCGTCGGCGTATAAAAGTGTATTTATGCCACAAGACCTAGTGAGGGTGGTGATTATGTCATTTATCATGATGCTGAAGAGGATTGGGCTCAGAACTGCTCCCTGTGGAACTCCATGCCGTGTGGCGTGGAAAGACGATCTCTCATCATGGTATCTGACTCTTATGAATCGCTGGGCAAGAAAGGAACGGAGGGATGTGAACAAGCGTCCATCCACTCCAAGGCCACGCAGCTTCTGGACCAGCAATCTTCTGTACACCCGATCGAACGCAGTCTTGAAGTCGACGAAGACAGCAAGAGTACTCTGCTTATGATGGAAGCCATCCTTTATTTCTTGCGTCAGACGGACTACTTGTTCCATGGTGCCACGGTGCCTCCTAAAACCCGCCTGCTCAGGTGCCAGAAGACTGTTCTTTTCGAGGAAGTGTTCGAGCCTACCAAGCAGCAGTCTTTCAAACAGCTTCGAAAAAATGCTTGTAAGAGCAATGGGACGATAACTGCAGGGCTTTTCAGCTGGCTTCCCTTTCTTGAGAATGGGCACTATCTCTGCCTTCCTCCATTCATCTGGGAACTGCTGATGCCAGACCAGATTAAGGAATCTCAAGATGGTCCTTCTGGCAACCTTTCCCAGGTTTATAAGGAATTCTGGCAGCACCTCATCCGGACCGGCACTCTTTCCTTTCTCGGTGTTGCGAAGGGCTGCATCAAGTTCACCCTCAGAGAAGTCTGTGTTCAGGATTTCATGGTCTCCCTCCCTCTGACAGGTGTGTATCTTTGGGGCACGTTTGTCACACTTATTCCTCGGTCGGAAGTTACTTACAGCAGCATAGTGCTTGCAGAAAAGGCTGGCAATATTGCGGTCATCAGTCACTTGGGTTGTCCCCTTGTTGATGGGATTTTTTTGCGGGAGATTGTCATTGTTAATTTGGGAAATAAAGTGGTGCGCTTTAACTCCATCCCTGCGGAAGTCGAGTGCCTTCAGGAAGTTTCTGTAAGTCGTCCGTTTTGCCTCAATAATCTCTTTCTTGAAGAGAGCAACTTTATGCTTCAGGCTTATGAGATCATCACGACTTTTAGATAGTTTGTAAGTTTCTGCAGCCCTGTCTCTATCTAGCATTAGTTCTTGCAGGCGAGGGCTCCAAAATGGCTTGTATTTCTTGACCTGTCCTCTTGGGATAGCCCGTAGAGCAGCTTTCTTTATGGCATCAGTGAAACTGCGGATTGTACACAATGAACAGCCAGCGGTGAAAATTTCCTCTCCAGACCTTTAGTTCAACCGCCTCCAGTTTATCCTGCGCCTGCATTTCCTTCCTGACGAAGAACTGCACGGTCAGAGATGTCTTCGCAGCCACAATGATCCCCGACGCGCACTGTCTGCTCCTTCGGAGGACATACGTCTGATATCCACGTAGTTGGAAATCGGTGATGTTGTCGGTGGCAGCGCCAGCTTCTACTATTCCATAGACGTCTATGTCTCTGCTTATGATTTTGTGTTGCTGCTCATCGAATTTTTCGGTTGTGAGGCCTCCTGCATTCCAGAATAGGGTTTTAAAAGACAAGTCCGGTGTGGTTTGGCCTTGAGAAAGGCCGTTGAAATCTTGGCGTAGTTGGTTCATGCTGACGTGGTGATCGAGAGTGTGATGATCACTTGGCTTGATCGCGATACGTTGGGCTGACGTGCGGCGATTGTTGCATACGTTCAGCATCCTCGGTGGTACACAGAGGACGTCCAGGGGCACGACGTGGACGAGTATGCTTCACCCCCATTCATAGAAGAGGCAAGACGGACCGAGTTCAAAGCCAAGTCACCGGCATGTCTTGTAGCGTATCCACGAGTGGCAGTGTTTAGTGGAAACTTACTTATTAGCTCCAAATAAATGTCCCGTACATTGTCATAAGCGCCTGAACCCATTCGCGGCACGACTGGCGGTTCCCTAATCCGCACATTGCTCGCAATGCAGATTTCTGCAGCTCGAATATCTTATCATCGAAGGCGGAGTTGGCCCAGACGACGATAGCGTTGGACATTCTGGAGTAGAACAGACCGAAGATCACAATGCGGAGAGTTTCCAAAGTGACCACGCTCCTCAAGCGACGGTTAACAAAGATCGCACCCCAGGGGACAGGTGCACCGAAAGGGAAGCGACATGCCCGAGGAAATTTACAGCCTGGCCCGGCGATGCCAGGCTCACTGCAAGATCTTGACTTTTGCTAGAATTTAGTGCCAGACGATTCGCCAGACACAATGATCGGACCAAGAATGAAGCCCGCTCCAGAGTGCCACCCAGATCAGCCTCGGCGAGTCACCACGGCACAGAACTGTCGTTTACTTCCGCGTAAAGAAACAGCTCGGAAGAACGGAGGGACGAAACGCGGAGCAAAGATCGTTGAAATAAATAAGGAACAGCAAAGGACCAAGAATAGATCCATGAATTTAGGATTAATAGATATAGGCCGGAAGTCGCTATATTCCTTATTGCCCATCTTTGGAACGGGCGTGACTACCAGCACTTTGTAGCAGTCAGGGAAAGACCCTGATGTGAATAACCTGTTCACCACAGTCGTGAGAGGTTCCGCGATGAGGTCAGCTGAGGCTTTGATGATTTCCACTGTCAAACCATAATAATCTCGGGCACGTGAATTGTTCACGCCGATAATCGCCTTATGCACGTCCTCCACCGATACATCGCGACCAAAGAGAAAGAAGCGCCGTGCTCAGAGCTCAGGAAGTTGCGGAAACTGACAGGTGAGTCAGGCAGCGTGCCGACACATTTAGCTCCCGCGTTTATGAAAAAAGCGTTGAAGGAGCTCGCACTGATACCAGAGTCATTTTAGGGCGAACCCCCCCCCCCACCTCCACACGGTTTTGCTGAAGTTTGAAGCATTTTTAATAAGAGAATCATTGTAGGCTTTCTTCGCTTCGACAACGCTGGCTTGCAAAACACCTCGAGACGCCCGAAGGCGACACGCTAGAGCTGAGGGGTCAGTAAACCATGACGATCCCCTTAGCGCGGAAAGAGGGGAACGCAGAATCCACGACAGACATGAAGGTGTTGAGGAAAATTCCGCAGCCATTTGGTTTGGACACTCTTCCGAATACGCGGCAAACCTCAGCCCCGCGGTTGATTGAAGTATAATCTTCGGAAGATCAGAATGTTAAACCGGAGTCACGCGTCGAATAATTTTTGATTGTGTCGGTGGGCAATGGACGAACTAATCGACAATTCTTGAGCACTGTGGTCAGAGATGTGAAGCAGGAGCGCTTCCCAGTGTAGTGTAGTCCTAGTGGGTCCAAATATCGTCCTCGACAGGCCATATGAGGCAATGATTCCCTTGAGCTCCTGTCTGTTGTTTGAATCAAGAGTCAAAATCCACATTGAAGTCCCCAGCAACGACATTGGGGCTGGCCATATGAGGCAAAATATAATGGTCTGGGAGCTCGGCTCAGGCGCGGATCCAGGGGGGGCCACATGGGCCATGGCCCTCCCCTTGGCTCCGATAAAAAAAAATCTCGATGATTGATCCAATACAACAAATGTTTTCGACGTTGGTCTTTGAAGGCTCTAGCCGGGTAAGGGGGGCAAAAATGCCTTTTGTGTTTTTTAGGATGAAACTCCTCAAACTCCTTTTGTTGTAGGCAGCTAGAAAGGGGTGGGAGTTATAGCGGATTTTTTGGTACTTTTTAGGCCTTCTTCTTCAGATAAATGGTTTTATCTCCGGTTTAAATGACCGGATCTGGACCAAAAAATTACATGATTTTCTTGATCACGTAACAAAAGTCTCCCGAGAATTTCAAGCCGCTAGCATTGTTAGTGTGGCAACGAAAAATTGATCTATATGACGCGAGCATATTTTCAATGATTGGCGATTTCTGTCCTTTAAAAATGAGATCAGGGCTTGAAACTCTGGTGATAGACTATTCTCGTGGGAAGTAACTTTCAGCAGGAGTTTCATCCCAAAAAACGCAAAAGGCATTTTTGCCCCCCCCCCTTACCCGGCTAGAGCCTTTCAGAGATAAATTAATATTTGATCAAATTCGCAGGCTTTTTGATGGAAAGGTAATATAACCTGAAGTCCTGGACCGTAGTGTTGCGCTCAGAGGCTATAATCTATCTGGCTCCTCCGCTCCTTCTGCTTTCCTTGGCATCTCCATTGCTCTTGTGATAGCTAGAGAACCTTAACAGTAGTAAAGAGCCTTAGTGATAGCACTCGCAGTATCTTCGGTGTGATAGCATTATCGAGTTGTTACCGGCCTCCGTCCCCCCACTCGTGTTCATACCGTTTTCTGTGAAGCAAGCGCACAAAGATTTGTGTATTGGTGATTAATTAGTTACTTGTGTTAGTTTGATTTCGACTGGAAATTCATGGTGAGCCCTTTATTTTAGTGTGACGCAGTTATGCGGGCAGTTATGGGTCAGGTACTTTTAAATTTTTGCGTAGTTATTGTACCGGTGCTTCTAGCTTTTCAAGTAACTAGGTACCGTTACAGGCAACAGGAAAAATCGAATGATATATGTGACGGCCGCCAAGGTTCCAAGGTGAAGGCAAAAGAAAAAAATACTCGGCTAATCTCGGATTTCTTTGCTAAAAAACCGAAACTTGAGGTGTTGGATTCTTTCGGTGCAGGCGTCAGCGGAACTAGTAATGATTCTTTCTCACTGTCCCTTGTAGGTTCCCTTACTCTGTACATATCTCTTCAACAGGTCAGCTTGCTACTCCTGACCCGGTGGTCATTTCTTTACCCACGACGTTTCCCTCAACTTCAAGCATTGACGCTGAAAAAGATGTTTCCAATTCATCGCCATACTCTGTTGATGAAATTACATCATCTCACATTCCTGAGCATCTCCCTTCGGTTAAGTTCGATATAGGTCATTACGTCGACAAAAAAAATGACATTGACGCGCTCACCAAGAAGACTCAACGGAGGCGCCATGGGTACCCGACAAGAACTACCAGTTTCCATTTTCAACGCACGTCAAGAATGGTAGACCTGTGGGTAAGAGCAGAACGCGGAGGTCGGTGGCTCGCTTGAGGGTGAGGGTCGATAGCGATACTACACCATCGAGGGCAAGTCATCCGGCCTCTTACCAGAGCTACTCAGAACGCGGCGGTCGCTAGCGCTAACGCTAAGTAGCTTCGGGTTCTTCTAAACACTAAACTAGGTCGTGAACGCTGTAAGTGTGAGAATGAGACTTGCTGCATCCTGGTAATGTACTACTTAAATGTCGGATTACATGCAAATGCATATCTGCATATGTAATTGCATATTTATAGCGTTTTCCATTTCCATAAAATTCTGCTCTGAAGGCGAGCACTTCCACCCGTCTTCTCTAAATTATATCATGTGGTAACGGGGAAGACGGGTGGAAATGCTCGGCTCCAGAGCGGAATTTTATGTAAATAGAAAACGCAATTAGACGTTTAGGCCGGATTTTATGCAAATGCATATTCTGCATATGTAATTGCATAATATTTAGATGATTTTTCCTAATGTTTCTTCTATTATGATGCATATTTCGGCACTTTTTTCTTGGAAAATACGGGAATATGCAAGAAAAAGAAAGGAAAGAAGCTCTAAAAAATATATTCTCAAGTCCATAAGCCCAGGAAGGTGAAGCTCGCTCTCTCTCAACTCAATGGTAGGGACGGTCACTTCGGCGTGTTCATGAATTTATAGATGGCAGATTCGGCCCAGAACTTTTCTCCTCGGCTAGAGAACCTGAAAACCAAGTGAATTCACCGCCTTTTTGGGCTATAGGTAGGGCTTTTTTTTTCTTTTTTTTTGTCGGGGGCGCCGGGCTTTGAACCCTCACTTGAAGCCTCACTTGGGCTCCTACGCCATACCCAGATCTAACTGTGCACTTCACACCCGTACTACGTGGGCGTTTCGGTCGGTGCGCGGTTTGTTGAACGCACATCGCCGGGAACGCCCACACGAAGCCAGGTGTGCCGGGTCACAGCTCGCCGCAGACTTATAGTGTAATGGGCAATGGCTGGATTCGAACCCAGGCCCGCTGGGTTGAGAAGCGAGCATTGTATCCATTACACCATCGAGGCGCGCTGGGCTTCTCGACAGTTTTTCCACCTCTATTCGCATACAATTTTATCAATATTACCCCAAGATGGACGATGCGTTCACTGCAACTAGGCAATTATATAGTTGCCCTACCCTGCCATCTGTTTGCCTGCAAATCCATATGCATATTTTCTACTTACTTTTCAGTGCATATTTCGAATTTTCGATGCATATTTCGAGGAATAATGTGCATACTTGCATGCATACATTCATCTTTTTTATTTGCGTATATAATCCGGTCTCTCTACTACTATACCATCTAGTTCAAAGTTAAGAATCAGCCTTTCTCACCCCGTCCGTGTGAAAGCCTTCCGTTTCTTCCACTTCTATAGGAACGACAGAAAAAAGGTTTTTATTTTAAAAACCAGAATTGAACTGTACTTAAAATTGCTTGCGCAAGCATTTTTGTAGAGTGGTCTCTCCTCTCAGGAGAAAACGTGAGCAAAAACAAGTTGAGGGTAACGCCTTTCAAACGGCCCAATCAGGAATGAGGATGCATGGATGAGCTAGCGACCGCGACCTCCTAGGATCAAATAAGTTTGAAAAACAAAATCATCGACCCCACAGCGAGCCCGCTAGCTTCGCTCCTGCCTCTTTGTTCTGTGCACTCCCACACTATTGAACGTTCTTGTTTGTGTGGATAGCTATCGCGATAGGCATCGCCATCGACCCTCACCGTCAAGCGAGCCTCCGACCTCCGCGTTCTGCTCTTACCCTAAGGCGCTTCGCCGGATTGCCGCACCTAGAAAAGCACCATTGGCTTTGCTTTTCTCACACCCACAGAGGTTTCTACTGCAAATATTGCGTCATATTCGCCCCAGAGTCCGCTGGAGATCGAGCATCTGCTTCACCTAATATTTTGGTGAAAAAACCTCTCACTGTTTTTGCAAAGCTATATGGCAAAGACGGCGCTCTGACGGTGCATGAAGGAAATAAATATCATCTTGGTGCTGTAGAATCCGGCAAGAATTTTCTAAGAGCTTTAAAAGATCCAGCGTTGGACGTTTCCAACAGCGTCTCGCACAGGTACAGGAAAATCGAGCTCGCCTGCGTCCAATTGTCGAGGCCATAATATTTCGTGGGCAGCAAAATATTGCTTTAAGGGGCCACAGGGACGATGGTTCTCTAAAGTTCAGCTCTAGCAGTATCGTTGCGAACGACGGAAATTTCAGGGCCCTTCTTCGCTTCCGAGTCGCGGGAGGAGATACAATATTAGCGAACCACCTGAAAAGTGCTGGCTCAAACGCCACGTACATCAGCAAGACTACGCAGAATGACCTCATCAAATGCTGTGGGGACGAAATTTCTGAAAAAATTTGCGAAAGGGTTCGCAACGCAAAATGGTTTTCCATTATCTTTGATGAAACAACAGATGCTGCTCACATTGAACAAATGAGCGTCTCGTTGCGATATGTCTTTGAGAAGACCATTCGAGAAATTTTTTTAACTTTCGTGGACTGTATCGATTGACACCGATGAGGTCGTTGGAAAAGAGAAAAGACTGACCGGTAAAGCGCTTGGTCAGATAGTGTTTGACGTCTGTGAAAAATTTGGCTTGGACTTAGAATCTAAATGTGTCGGCATTGGCACTGATAACTGTTCTGTAATGGCCTCTGAGTTGAAAGGCGCCGTGAAAGTAATCAGGGAAATGGCGATAATGGCGGTAAGGTGTCCGTGCTTCAATCACATTCTCAATAACTCACTGAAGGCTACAAACCAGAATTTGTCATGCAAAAACACTATCAGCAAAATGAAGGAATTGATTTCGTTCACAAAGTCAACGCTGTTTTTAAGAAACACCTTCGAGGCGCCTTCTCTGGTCTGTGCGAGACCCGCTGGCAAGAAAAACACGACGGGGTCTTACAATTCTCCCTCAACCATCGCCTTCTGTGTGCGGCACTTGAAGAGATTAGTAACTGGGTACCGTCAGAATCATCTTCAAAGGCTTATTCTCTTTTAAAATCGGTGTGTGACAGCGAGTTCATAATCGTGACGTTCGCCTTGAGCGATATATTGTCAACCACACGGCCTCTTAGCTTAACATTGCAAAAGCCGTCTCTGGATGCCATTGCAGCTTGCAATTCAGTGAGAGACACTATCGCCGTGTTGGAAAGACACAGAAGTAACGCTGAAGATTACTTCAGTCGTATTACTGAAGTAATACTCGCAATCGAAGTTAATCGAAGTCCCTCGATTAACGAAAGGGCAGACACTAAGGTCTAATCACCCATTCGGAAGTGCTGAAGAGTACTACAGAAGGGCCATTTTTATTCCTCTTCTGGATGTAGTTGTGAACGACCTTCAAGATCGGTTTCCAGCTGAAGTGCTCGATTCTTTTGACCTGAGGATGGTGCTCCCTTTCACCATGAATTTCGGAAACGATTCGGACGAAAACGACAAAAAAATACGCGCCATCGCAAAGAATTACGAGGCTGCTCTAGGCAAAAATGCAGTGGCACTAAAAGCTGAGTACGAGATGTGGGTACAAAAGCGGATGAAAAGAGAACAAGCCAAGATCCCGGAAAATGTCTTGGACACGCTCGACGATTGTGATGAAGATATTTTCCCAGGAATTTATACTTTGATAACAATCCTGGCCACACTTCCTATTAGTGTGGCTACGGCAGAACGATCTTTCTCGACTTTGCGCCGCCTTAAAACTTGGCTTAGGTCGAGAATGGGCGAAGAACGTCTGAACGGATTGGCCTTGCTGCATATTCATAGAGTCGTAATAAACTCAGTTGAGAACATCATCGATCGGTACGCCGCAGGAGGCGTGAATTCCTACTGTAGTGCATTTAATGTTATTTTATTTTTGAACTTTTTGTTTTTTATATGAACGAGCTCCTCATATTTTTTCGTTTTTTTGAAGTTTAACACAAAATATATTTACTTTAAAAAACTTACCGCCTGATCCAGAAACCAGTCCAGTTAACAAAATAAGTTACTTATTCTGCACACTCCATTCATAGTCTTTGACAATTTTATATCCCAGTCTTTGACAATTGATGGGACACTTTCCGTATCACTCTATACCAGAGCGTATCCATTGAAAGAACGAGTGGTGATGGTTGGGCTGGGGGCGAGGGGGGGGTAAAATTGTTGGTGTGGCCCCCCCTTGCGGAAATCCTGGATCCGCGCCTGGCTCGGCTTCTGTCAAAAATTAGTTCGTCTATGAGTTCCATGCAAATTCTATTCTCCTGGTCGTTGGGGATGAAATCTTGTCAAAAAGAATGATTTTGCCCCTTTTTCCCAGTGTAATGCGGCTATCTCTCATCTTTCGTATTAGCAGAATAAATAATGTTCTGGGAGCTCGGCTTCCGTAAAAAATTATTTCCTATGACCTCGCGTCTCCAAGAGTGGGGCCATGGCTCCTCCCTTGGCCCCCAAACTGCCGACACCAAATTGAATTGTCTGAACCATTCTCCATTCCTGAGAATTGAAATCATGCGATATTGAAGTAACCCCGCTGTTGAATCATCCCAACCTTTTGTAGAACAAAATTTCGCATGATACCTTCTTACAGGGAACTCGTCAAATGGAAAAAGATGGTAGAAAACCGGGACTTTATTATAATGCAGCAGCTATATCAGTTTCTTTTTCATATGAGATCAATTTAAGTTGCGTTATTATTTGAGCTTCACCACCCGCCCACCCCAACTATAGTGAGCGTTAAACAAAGGCTCTCATTATATGATGTATAGGTGGCGATACCGTCATCCCAATAACAATAATTTTGTTTGGGAGTTCCTCTTCCCTCTCTAACTCGCCGAAGTGTGTGGCGGCTCATTAAAGTCGGGTCTCTCGAAGCTGGTGATTATCCAGTTGCTTCTTTCGACCGCGTTTCTTTTCACGCGGGCCAGCTCTGCGGCTGTAAGGAAGCGAACGTGGAATTGAAAATACAGCGCCGAATTACTTGAGACTGTATCATAGATAATACTTTCGAAAATCTAGAAGCTAACTTTGTGGCCTTCAGCCAAATTCTTTTTGAACGTGAAAAAAATCCCCACCCCGCCCCCTCCTATCAATTAGCGACCTATTGAATGATGGTCACTTGATAATTGTCACTGATGGATTGTACCCGTTATTATTATAGTTGGATGGCCCCAGGCTCCCACGACACGCTTTTTTCTCTCCTCAAAATCACACATGCCTCGACCATCCATCCACCCCATTCTTCCCATTAGTCACACTCCTTTTTTTCTCATCTCTAGAAACAGTAGCTTTCACAAGATGGGCTTATTAGTCGCAGTCGATAGCATGTTCAACAGGTCAAACAAGACAAAATGGATGATACCCTACGAAAAGAATAGAGCGATAGCGCTATACGAGGATTTTTTTAAAGAGAAGAAAAAAGTAAATAATTGCAGAAGTGCTAGAAACTTTTTGACTTCCTCAGAAGCCAACTTCCACTACCCACGCAACATCTTTTGGGTCCTCTTTTTTTTTGCCCCCTGGAGGCTCTTTACAACCTTCTTTCTCTTCCAGCATCTTCTTATTAAACTACACTTCTAGTTATAATTACTAGGGAGAGTTGAGCCACCACTCCCTCATTTTTTTTCTCTCTCTACTTTTATTTCCGGTCATTTTCCTTGCTGCTCTTTAAACGCTTTCTTGATTCACTCTGCATGGAAGATTGTTCGATGTTTAGAGAATAGATCGGATTTCACCGCTTGAAATTATTCGTCAATGCTCCCATGGTAAGGACCCAGGGAAGAGGGGTGAATAATACATTGCATAAATTCGCATTTTCAGAATTTAATTGTAATTTTCTCCCACACTCCCACGACACTATTTTTTGAATAGAGAGAATGGGAGGAGAAGTGGTAGGTGGTGACTCGGGTTTTGATCGCTCTATAATTTACATCTTTGAACTGCCCTTGACTGAGATAGGCAATAATTTGTGTTCCAGTTGATTTCATATTCTTTTCCTTTCATTCTCTTCTCCTCCTCTTTAGCAATTAATGGACAAGAACAAAAAATAACAATAATTACATAAAGAATGAGAGCAAGATTTGTTTGGTTTTTAATGGCAGAAGCCTCCAAGATGCAGTCATCAATTAAAAATTGTTTCTCGCAATTAAAAAGAGGCAGCTTCTGGCGTCGCAATTCATTAATAATGCTGAACAAAATCATTTCTTGTTTTATGAGGGTGCCGTTTGAACGGCTACTATTAAAACTGGACACACACATGCGCTACTTGGCAAGTTCCTAGCCGCTACTCACCGAACTCCTAGTAGTGTGTACTCGCCAAGTAGCGAATATTCGTACTCGGGGATGCTCCACTTCTTAGCAAGTGCAAGTACCGAGCCAAGTATTAGTTTTCTTTCCCTTGATTTTTCCGCATCCCTTCATCAACGCATCTCGAGTTTCCTGTCGTATTTTATGGTTGCGCGAGATTATCGACGGTTAAAAATAGTTATTTTGTAATTATCGTTATTCATCTGCATTATCGATCAAGAATAATGAACCAAATCAAATAGACCGGGAGCCCACCGTATGAAAAATCCGGGTCATTTGATCGTGTCTGACACCTGCGCAGTACGTTTTTTAAGGTCTAGGAGATGACACTTCTGAGCTCGTCAGACATTATCCGTGGAACAGGGGCTCAAAAAAGAGCTAGCTGTTGGCGCAAGCACACTTTTGGGCTGCTTGAAAACGGCTGGCAAGTGTTAAAATTGGTTCTTCGCAAACAATAAACTAGAAAACCATCATCGCCATCCAATTTTGAATGTAGCCCTGGCTACTAGAAAGCCTCGAAATTTCACATTTTTTTAAAGATCGCTCATGGCGCTATCTACAATCAAATTATATGGCGTTGTTGATTTCGTGAAGTATTTTTAGGGGGTGGGAGAAGGGCGCCGGGCTTTGAACCTGGCAGGTTAAATTAAATGAACTGATGTTAACCGGACGACGATGGAAGGGCAAAGACCAACACGTTTCGAATTTCGAGAAAAAATGGCTCCCCCGACGGGATTTGAACCCGCAACCTCTGGACTGGTAATCATCTATCTCTACTCTAATCATCTACATCTAACAACATCTAGATAAGATAAAATTCGGCGTGGTTTACCGATCAGGAGAAGCGCCTAGAGTTTCGAGAAACAATGGTCCTGGGTGGGGTTCGGCTTAGCTTATCCCTCCGGAGTACGACTCCCAAAGGCGTCTCCGTGGCGCAATTGGCAGCGTGCTGGACTGGTAATCAAGAGGTTGCGGGTTCAAATCCCGCCGGGGAGCCATTTTTTCTCGAAATTCGGTACGTGTTGGGCTATGCACTTTACCGGCGACAGAAATATTCAACATATCCATTAAGAACATTCGCGGATAAATTGGGGAAAACTGCGTTTTAGAAACTAGAATCACGTATTCACGGCTAAAGTAGAGAATATAGTGAGAAAAAAAAACGCTACTTAGAGGCAGAAGTATGGAAACGACAATTTTCAGCTTCTGAAGGCAAGTTCGTGGCTCAAACTGCGAAAAACGCTAATCCATAGCTAAGAGAAAAAACAAATCGCTAATTCGCAGCTTAAAAGTAAGACAAGTTGCTAACTCATGGATGAAATTGAGAAAAATTGCTAATTAGCGGCTGAAATTTGGAAAAACACGAATTCACTGCAAAATTCAGATGAATTGCAAAAAGCACGGCTAAAATGGTGAAACAAAAAATTAAAATGACAAAGAATCGCTGATTTATAGCTAAAATGAAGAAAATTGGCTGGAGAATAGTCAATTCGCGGTTTCTGAAGGTAAATTCGTGCCAGAAAGTGAAAAAAATCGCTAATCCACGGCAAAATTTCAGAAAAGCGTTAGCTAATTCGTGTAGGAAATTAGGGAACTCTAGAATGAGCTAGAATGAGGAAAAACGTTAATTTGGGGCAATAACAAAGTAAAATGGCTAATCTGGGGGTTAATTTGAAAACATTAGCTAATTCACAAAAAATTGAAAAATCATGAAAAATGCGAATTTACTGCATAATTCCGATAAATCGCTAAATCAGGGCCAAAATGGTGAAAAATCGCTAAAATGACAAAAAAGTCGCTAATTCGCAGCTAAAATATGGTAAAATCGCTAATTCGCAGCTAAAATAGGGCAAAACCGGTAATTCGCAGCTGACATTGAAGGGAAAAACGCTAAAATTGAGAAAAATGCCTGAAATTTTTGCAAAACTAGTTATTTCGGCCAGAAATTGAGAAAAACTCTAATTCTCGGCTGGAATTGTGATTAAGTGCCACGACATGCGACTTTAAAACTTAAGAAATATCCCTAGTTCACAGCTGACATTGAGACAACGCAAAATCACGAATTCTTGGGGCAAACTCGGGACTGAAATTGGGAAAAAGCCCTTATTCACGCGGCTAAAACTGAGAAAAGCGCTAATTCAAGGACAAAAAAGAGAAAAAAGCGAATTCGCGTCTCGAAAATGAAGAAACAAGCTATAATTCATAGCTAAAATTATGATAAAGTGCTACAATTTAGCAGCTATAGAAATTGAGAAAAAAAAGGGAATTCACAGCTCTCACTGCTTCACAGATTCTCGGGGCAACATTGGGACTGAAATTGAGAAAAAGCGCCAATTCACGAGTGAAATAGACAAGAACGCGAATTCGCGTCTAAAAGTGAAGGAAAACGACAGATCTTGTAGCTAAGGTATGAAAAATTACGATTTTACGGATAAAATAGAGAAAAAGCGCTGAAAATCGCAGCTAAAATTGCGAAAATGTGCTAATTCACTATTAAAATTGAGGAAAAAACGCTAATTCACAGCTTGAAAATGAGAAAACGACAACTCGCCTATTCTTGAGGCAACTTCGGGGCTGACACGGAGAAAAAGCGCTAATTCACCGGGCTAGAACTGAGAAAAACGCTAATTCACGGATAAAAAAAAAATGAAAAACGCGAATTTGAGTCTAAAAGTAGAGGAAGACGCTGTTCACGGCTAAAATTGTGATGTGGCAGCTTTAAAAATTGAGAAAAAGCGCAAACTCACGCCTAAAATTGAGATAACGCCAACTCACGGATTCTCGGGGCTGAGACTGACATTGAGAAAAAAGCGCTGACTCACGGCGTGAAACAGAGAAAGACGCGAATTCGCGTCTAAAAATGGAGGAAAACTCTAATTCCCAGCTGGGCTACCTATGAAAAATTGCGATTTTTACGGATAAAGTCGAGAAAAAGTGCTGTAATTCGCAGCTAAAATTAAGAAATGTGCTCATTCGCTGCTAAAATTGAGGGTAAAAAAAGACGAATTGCTGATTGAGCTGAAATTGAGATAACATAACACCAACTGGCGGATTCCTGAGGCAACTTGTGGAAAAAAATTGAGAAAAAGCGCTAATTCAAGCGGCTAAAACTATGAAAAAGTGCTAATTCGCTGGTAACCAAACACAGAAAAACACGAATTGGCGTTTAAAATGGAAAAAAGCGCCAATTCGCGGCTTAAATTTAGAAAACTTGCTAATTTGCGGATGAAATTGGGAAAGAGCACTCAAACGCTACCCAATTTGCAGTTTCTTGAGGCAATTTCACGGCTAAGAGCTTATAAAAAGCGCCGATTCGCGTCTAAAAATGAAAAAATGAGCTAGTTCGCGGGTAAAATTGAGGAAAAAGCTATGATTCGCAGTATTGTAGCGATTAAAATATGCTAGTAGAATTGAGACAAAACGCTCATTCGCAGTTTAAATTGAAAAACGCACGTACACGGTTTTCGGAGGCAATTTCGTAGCTAAAATTGAGAAAAATCTGTACTTCAACGCTACTAAAAAGTATTTCTAGTTTAAATAAAGACTGAAGGGCCTCCTAAAGATTTCCGCTTGGCAAATCACGCATGTGTGTGTCATGGTATTTGTGAATAGACAAGTAGCGAGCAAAATAAGCTTGCTACTTGCCGAAAATTCGTTACTTGGCAAGTAGCGCATGTGTGTGCCCAGCTTTAGATGAATCACATGAAATCCAAACATCAAATGTATGTAGTGCGGGGGCTCAGGAAAGTTATACGAAGGATATACATATAGAAGACTGCCCTGAGTTCGAAAACAACCATTGGAGCGATCAATTAATCCCGCACGTGGATCATGCGGCAGCTTCTTTTACGCATCTTTACATAAAAAAATGATTTTCCATGCTCGCCGAATTTGGATACCAAGGGCATCTCTTTCAAGTTCATTGCATTCCACCCTTGTCCTAGGGTGTCTACAACTGAAATTTCGCCTCAAACCCCAAATCGCCCCTGGGGGTGGTGGAGCTGCAAATGTTTTCTGTGCCCCGCGTTCAACTACCTTTCAAGGGCTGAGGATCCCAGATTTGCGCAAGATTTTTTCATGAACGTGTCTCTCACATATGAGGGCGTAATTTTTGATTCAGAGCCGATCCATACAACCAATATGGCGGCCGTAATTCGAGCAGATTTCTAACAATTACAATATTTTATACGTTCCCGACCTATTTCTCGCGCGCGACTAGCGTAAATAGGTGTCTCCAGCCAAAATTTGTCGTCATCGGGCTTCAAGTGAAACTCCTTCATGTACAATATTGAATTTCTAACGAAGAATCGAAATATTTATGCATGACTAATTGAGAAATAATTTGAGGAAGATTTTGGCTTTTTCAAGGGGGCTTTTGCATCCTAGTTAGAATACCCCCTCCCCAACTCTATCCCTATCATGCGAACTTTTCCATGTTTTCCAACATACGTGTTTACGGATCCTCATTGAAATATAAATCAGGGTACACAATTTTTACAATCATATAACAACGTTTTATATTTAACCATTGAAAAATGCCGATATCATAATAATTTCATTATCTGTCTCCCTAAAATGCCGATAAGTTTGGAAACTCTCATTAGTGTTATTAAGCTATTTGAAGAGACATGATCGGAAATTTACCATCGCTTCTTAAAATTACAATCAATCACCGTTATTGCAGCCACCACAAGCACAGAGTTCGGTCCAGGGAAGAAATGCATTCAGGCACTTGCACTTTCCAGCGCAGACTTTTTTGCACCCGCATTTAATAACTTCTCTGCAGGCAACTGCTGCCTCTGGAAGGGCCGTCCACTTAACCTGTTTAAGAAATTGAAATGACAGACGGGACCGTGCGCACAGTTAGACAGGTAGCACGAAGCATTATTCATATATATTTGTTGGAATTTCCATGATATTGCGGAATAGAGGAAGATGATGAAATGAAAAACAGGGTAATTTATGGTATGATTTCTTTTACCTCCCAATTCGAAGCGCCCATTTACCATCCAAAATTGCTCGGTGAGGGTAGAATTGGGTTTGAAACTGCGGTTTGCGCCTGCTTGATAAGCTGCTCTCAGAGCATGTTGGAGAAGAGCATCTTTTGTCGCCGCGAGATTCTCAATTTGACTATTCTTTCTCGTGAAGAGATAGTGTCGAGCCTTATTAACGTCACTTTCCGAGCTTGTACGGTCGTAGAGCAATACAACAAATTTTTCCAGCACTGGCATGACTTTTCCAACATCTTCCGGGGTCGGGAGCTTAGAAAGAACTTGAAATGCTGAATTGGCTTCCTGGAAGCATCGCCAAGTAGACCACGCTGATGCTTTCCCTTTACCCAGAAACGCTGACGTTGTGTCACAGCCAGTAAAAGCATGAAAAGCTGGTAATCCTTCGCAGACTTGCAACCCCACCGTAGCAGCAATGGCTGAAGCGTCGATGTACCTGAAATGATTTATTGTAAGAGAAAGATACCCAAAGCGCTTTCATAAAACCTACCGAAAAGATTTCCCCGCCGAAAACGCAATGGAAAGGTTTTGGCAATTGATCATTCTGACCAAGCTGATTGCCAGGACTACGACATCGGAATCAACTGTCCTTATAAGAATTCGTTGGTAGCCTTTATTAACCCCGTCGAAAGCATGCAAGAAAATGCGGGTATCAGCTTCTTCTTGAGTGCATGGAATGAGCGAAGCGAAGTCAAGGACAGGACTAGACAAGACACTTTCTCCGTGCGTGACCACTAATACCCCTGGAAACCTACTAGCCAACCCTTTGCTAATCAAAGAAAATAGTTCGGTTTTATTTTCGTAGTTTCGCAAAAATTGTTTCCAGTCCTTGGGTATTTTTTTTACTCCTTCCACTCTAACCCTCGTCCCTTGTCCACACTTCAAACTTTCTTTACGATAAAAATCGAAGACTATATCGATTCGTCGGACAGAGCCACGGAACACTTTTGCGGCGTACCCTTCGAATTTAGCAACGAAATCGTCGAAAGCGTTGCCAGTTGATGGAGTGATCATATTCACCACGGTTGTCGTAATCTTCTACGCATTGGTGTTCGTCTAGATATTCACCATTCGATGAAACGACACCTTCCAGGACTTCTATAATATCTGACTTTTTAGTCGATCGTAAGCGACCATAGTCTGATAACGAAATAGGGTATCGGTGATTTTCATGGCTGAAAAATTCCCCTAAATCTGCTCCTCGGACTTGGCAACCAATGTAGAGTCGCAAAAAATGGCTACGGTCTTCTCTTAAAGACTTCATCTTAAGCTTGTCCTTGGACTTCGTTTTGGCAACCGGAGATTTGAAAAGAGGAAATCTGTTTTTCTTAAGGACGCAGTCCATCTTAACTGAACAGTTGATCAGTCGATCTCTCCAAAATATTTCACACTGCTCTCGTCCAGTTGACTCCAGACTCCGAACAAACATAACTACTTTATGAGATAAAATCTCTCTCGAATCAAGAACAAGAAGATCTCCGCTGCTTTCACTAAATGGATTACCCATTTCCTTCATCGTAGATGTCAGTGATTTAACGTGGCGCAAGAACTTTTGCTGCTTGTGTGGTTGGTCTTCGTGATGGTGCTGAGGATCGTCAATGTGTTGATCGAATGACGAATAGCGGAACTCTTCTACGATTCTCGCGATTTCAGGACCTGGAAAATTATAAACATCATTTATAAGAAAGCATTGACAACTATACACCTTGTACGAACCTGATACCATGCAGCGAGTGAGTGCTTTGGAAGATTCCGTTAGACCGACTGCTCCTCCATTGCCTTTAACCAAAGCGTTATTTTGTTCGTGCGCCTCATCAAGAGGTATAGCTGAAAAGGGCCGGCAAGTCTTCCTTGATGTGAAGTGGCCTTGACAAAATTCTTCGTATACATCAGGGTGTCTAGTCTCCAGGGTGAACATATCTCGCAGATGAACACCAACTGCTCTTGCGTACTTTACGTGATCAAGAGTGTGAAAAAGCCACTGAAGACAATATAACGACCTCACGTACAAAGGAAAATTTCCAGAGTGTACCGATCGATCCCAAGTCAAAATGTCTAAAATAATCTTTAGGACTAAATTCCAAAATTTAAACTGGGCGCTTTTCTCACCTTTCATTTCACACCACTCCTCAAACGATGAATTTTGATCTGAGTTTGAACTCCGGAATTCTTCGAAGGCTTCTCGCTTCAACTGATGCAACGCGCATGCAGTTATTTGGTAAGCACGCAAAGTTTTTTTGACGTGTACAACTTTAAGAAAAGAATCTGCAGTTCCAGCGGTGGCTATTTGAGCTTCTTGGATAGCATTAGTCCACCCACTTCCATCCATCATATCGCCAAGTGTTTTCAGTAGGGCCATCTTAATGTGGAGTCCACCCAGTGTAACTACAATCTTGTCCTCACCGTAGGCTTCTGGCCAATTCCATTGAATATCTTTGGCGATTTTGAACAGAGGTTGATCGAAAGTTATAACTGGAGTCTGACCCGGATTCAACACGTCAATAGATTTTTGAATCATGGCCATGGCGTGACGAATCATTGCAACGGATTTGGAATCATCAGGGAAGAGAGGAAGCAGTGCTGTAGACGTGGTCATTAGTGAATTAAGCCCTTCTATAACTACATTATTTGCATGATAGGCAGCCCAGGAAATTCCACGCTGTGCACTGATATCGATTTCTGATTCAGTTTTGCTTACCTAAGAAACATGTTGACACCATTCGTCTTCTTTTGCAAAGCCGTTTTCATACTCCATGCAATTTTTGTGGCGATTCCAGATCTGTTCAAGACCGTGAAATGTTGGAATATGTGGTGCTACTTTCTGAGCAAGAACGACATGAACCTCAGTATAATAACTCGGCAGAGCTTCTAGCTTATTCCCTGTTTTTTGCACCTGCTTTAAAGGCTGTGCTGAACCTTTCACAGTCTTTGGTTGGGTGTTGAAACAGCGAAATACCAGTACCGTGGAATGCACCTTCAGAACTTGTAGCTGACGGATTGTGGTCAATATTATAAACTGCAGAGGTTGTAAATACCTTGCATTTCATTTTAGGGGGACAGACAGCCCCCGTAGCTTCATAATGCCGAATCAGCGAGTTACCTAGATCGGTAGACACATTTAGCACACGTTTATATGATACAGAAAGCCCGAGCTTATGTAGAGAATCCACAAGATCTCTCGATCTTGTTCTCGAATGTATCAGCGCTCCGACGAAAAGAGGCAAAGGAGGTTCTGCTTGAATATGTACAGTCCTGGCTGAATTATTTTTCCGCTGCTTCACGAAGTGGTAAGTGAGAAGCTGTGAGATAGAAAGCCCTGCTTGAGAAGTATGATACCCACCAGTGTCAGTTCCATACATAATCATTCTTACTAGGCTGAGTAATGTATCTGGAACACTCTCGTTTTGACATCCCCGTTGAAATGAACCGCTAAATGGTGTCTTGACTCTTTTCGCTAGGTCCCGACGAATGATGTTTGCTGCTTGGGTTAATACAGATAGGTCGTTTTGCTCATCAGATTCGCATGCCAATTTTAATGCTTTTCCTATCTCTCTATTGCAAACGAACAATACGTCACGGCCTTCTTGATGACATTCAAGCTGGGGAAAATAATCAAGTATACGGATTTTCAGGCGGGTAGAGTGAACGGAAGATGAATTACCACCGAGGTCTTCAATCTTGCGACAGTAAAGCTTTTTCAAATTTCTAAGTTGGAGAATTGGTGTTGTACTTTCATCGTCGATTGCTTCCTGAATGTGTTGAGTTAAGTCCGCAAAAGCTTTATCAGCAGGAGATGTTTCTTCAACATCATTAAGTGAATTTGATCTTTCTCGGACACGTGTATTCATTTCTCGAAACACATTTTTTAGACATTTATTATGATAGTACAGGGCTTTCTGAGCTTTTTTGTTGGCTTCAAGCTTAGCAATGAGCCCCGCATCGAGCAGATTCGACGCACAACGTCTCAAACGGATATCGAGGTCAATAGACTGAATTTGGTGGAGAGGGTTTATGAAGGTCGCACGTTCTTCGCATAAAAGACACACGTATCCCACATTTCCAATTTTACTGTCGTCACAGCTTCTCAAAAACTTTTTGTCGGCAGTGGTAGCACTTTTTTCCTCAATCGAACTTTTTCGTTTTAAGCTCCTATTCAACTCGTTCTTATTTAATCCAAGGGCACATTTTCTATGGAACTTCGCACTTCTACTCACAAAAGTTCCTTCAAGCCCCGAACCATCATCGAGACGGCTGATTGTCACACCATTCGGAAGCTGGCCAAGCTCGTCGAACCGCATAAGTTGCTCGGCCAGTGTCTTGTATCCCCTTCCTTTAAATCTTGCACCAAACTCCTTAGGGCAAACAAGCTTATCTTTTGAAATCTTTTGACATATCAGGCATTTCGTCCAGTCTGTGTCAGAACTGTCAACCAGATTCTGCATCTCTTCCTTCATGAATTTGAACGTTTTTTTCTTTTTCGCATCTGTAAAAGTTGATATACTGCGTAGTAGTGCAGCAAATAATGTAGCCTCCCTAGCAGTTAGATAAAGGTTTAAGGACTGCTCGTGCGTGGAAATTATGTTATATTTTCTCTATCCAGTTATTTCTGGAGGTTAAGGCCGGTCTTCACGATGCCAGTAGCCATCCCAGTCACTCCATCTGCACCAGTTACTCGATCCAGTCTATTATTGGCAGCAATAGATTGGTTCCAGTAACTGGAGCAGTTGACTGACACGCCTACTGGCATTGTGAAAACTCGCCTTTACGTAAAATTTATGTAGTTAAAGCTGCGCATTTCACACCCACACTACGCGGGCGTGTCGGAAAGATGTGCGATTTGGTACACACATATCACCGGGAAGGCCCCAACGAAACGAATGTGCTGCTCCCGTGACACAGCTTGGATTATCCGTTCAGTGAAGTGGGACGGAACGAGATTCGAACTCAGGTCCGCTGGGTAGGAGTTTCACTTGAAGCCCGATGACGACAAATTTTGGCTGGAGACACCTATTTACGCTAGTCGCGCGCGAGAAATAGGTCGGGAACGTATAAAATATTGTAATAGTTAGAAATCAGCTCGAATTATGGCCGCCATATTGGTTGTATGGATCGGCTCTGAACCAAACATTACGCCCTCATATGTGAGAGACACGTTCTTGAAAAAATCTTGCGCAAACCTGGGATCCTCAGCCCTTGAAAGGTAGTTGAACGCGGGGCACAGAAAACATTTGCAGCTCCACCAGCCCTAGGGGCGATTTGGGGTTTGAGGCGAAATTTCAGTTGTAGACACCCTAGGACAAGGGCGGAATGCGATGGACTTGAAAGAGGTGCCCTTGGTATCCAAATTCGGCGAGCATGGAAAATCATTTTTTTATGTAAAGATGCGTAAAAGAAGCTGCCGCATGATCCACGTGCGGTATTAATTGATCGCTCCAATGGTTGTTTTCGAACTCAGGGCAGTCTTTCCAACGGCTATCTTGAATAACAGCCGTCCTATGCGACGTCGCGAATCAACTCATCAGCCATCTAGAACACGCCTGCAAAGTTTGAAAGCTCGACTCAAAAGTGCACGATTTTGCTATTTTTCTTGAATCTGCTCCTGGACTACAGAGAACGAAGCTGTACTCAAATGAATTCATAACTGACTGGACTATAATTGTTGAGTCTGCACAAATAAAACAGCAGACTTCATATTTGTTTTTGAAGTTACGTATTTGAATATTTTAACCGGCTTTCATTGGTTTCGCGGAGAGCGAAAATGATGAATGGAGAGCTTTCTACTGAATAAGAGAGGTGAGAAACAAAGCTCGGTAGACTAGAACAATACAAGCAAGTAGTGTAGAAGAAGGGGCTATGATGGAAAAGTGGAGGAAAAGGATGTTGAGGAGGAGAGCTGTAAATACTTCGCCCTTTTCCTTTTTATACACCGCCACTCCTTCTCTTTCTCATACCGTTTCCCACAAATTTTTACGCCTAACAAAAAAAAAAAAATGTCCCTTTCTCTTTTACCCTGAAAAGAGTGGTAATAGCGATGGTGAAGAGGGGTGCCCCGTGGGACGTAGGCCGGGGGGCTCTTTTTAATAAATCAGAAAAAGGAAGGTGGAACTCCGGGAGCCCCCCAGACGTGACTTTATAATTAACTTCTCTCTCTCTATAAGGGCTGGAAAGAGGGAATGGAGTGAGAGAGAAAAAGAGATTTTGAAGCCTGTTTGATTTAGAGAAAGAGGGAATGGGAGAGAAGCAGAAAGAGTCCGCGAGTATAGAAATTAATATAAAACGGCTCTCTTGATTCCCGCCCATTTCTCCCTCTCTATCCATTGCAGGATTTAATACAAAACTCTCTATTTGTCTTTCACCCAACTCTTTAGAGTTTCCCGTAGCTACACGGGGCCTCCCTCATCCCATTCACCTACCATCAACCAATCTATTATTTTTTCCGTGTTCCATTTACTAGGGTGTATCGGTTCACGTGTACTTCCAGTATCAACATCGTCGAGCCTGAACTCCGGAAATCGGAACAAACTGACTCCGAAAAACTGACTGAAAGAGGCGAAATTTACCATTTGCGCGTCAAAAATTGCTAAACTGAGCCTTTCTCGCCTTAAAAATGTTAAAAACTTACGATTCATGCCCTAAAAATATAAAAACTGGCTATTTAAGCCTTGGAAATGGCCTTCTCGTACAAACAATTTCACAGTATAAAATTGACCAAACTGATGATTCGCACCTTCAAAGTGCCTATCTGCATTCTGAATATTGTCAAACTGTTCATTCGTTTGCGCACCAACCATGGGCTCGTCCCCACACCTTAAAAATTGCTAACGGGTTCATTCGCGTGCCCGGGAAATGGCAAAACGTACCATTTCGTGCTTCAAGAAATGGCCAAACTGATTCTCCACCCTGCTGAAAATGGCTGCGAGCTGCAGACAATTCGTGCCCTAAAAAATACCCGATCTGATCATTTGAGCCTTGCAGATGGCTCAACTTGACAATTGGTGCCATTAAAATGCTTAATCTGACTTGCTGCGGCGAAAAAATTTGCAAAACTGGCTATTCGCGCCCTTAAAATATTAATTGACTAGCAGTACTTTGGAATTCGATTTACTGGCCATTCGCCCCCCCCTCTCTTCTACCTAATAGGACCATCTTTATCTACCCCATCTACTACCACTGGTGGTTACTGCAGTAATTCCGCTAAAAAAATGGCTTTACTGGCTATTTGCAAGGCAGTTTATGACGTTAAATTGCAAATTATCGGGCTGGACGCATTATTTTGGGGATTTTTTCGATTTCTTCGGTTTGCCGGAGCCAACGTAGCACTCAAGAGTCGATTCCAATTTGTGATGCCCCAAAGGAGGGAACTCAAGCCCCCCCCCCTTCTAAGCCCCACCCTGCATCCGCGCCTTCTCACAGTAGAGGTGTGACGTGACAGCTTTTGTCGGTCACAGTGACAACTAGCTCCGGTGACTGTGCAGTCACTGTGACAAAAACCAGTGATTTTGTCACTTAAGTGACTACTGAGGGCCTGTTCTATAGGTTTTTAATGTCACTATCACTGCTTGTTTCCACCCGTCCTCCCAATCAACATGTGATTTAAGGATATTCCTAGAAACCCTGAAATCTTACAGGACAGGCCCCCTGTAGCAGTTTGTTTGAGCAAATGCCTGATGTAACCGGACTCGCCGGTTAAATTTCAACGGGTTTTGTCGCTCACAAAACGGACATCGCAAGGGTGACATAATTCAAAGACCAATTTCGCCGTTTTTGCGTCCTAGAATACCATTTTCGCAGGCAGACGCGGATTCAGTATTTGCTCAAGAGAGGTGCTAGAGAAATGCTGTGGTTCGCTCTACTAAAACTGGTTTGACACCCTTTTCACTGCCTAAAAATAGTTAAAACTAGCTATTTACACTATAAAAACGGCTAAAGTAACTAAAGTCACGCCCAAAAAAACAAAACTGTCGATTGGCAATTTGAAAATGGCTAAAACTGGACTTCACGCGCCCTAAAAATTGGTGGCGACTGGTGAACTTCTGAAAATGCCTAAAAAGTTCATGCCTACCGCCCGAAAGTAGCTAAATTCGACCATTCGTGCGCTAAAATTGATCAGACTGGCCATTCTTGAGCCAAATATGACCATAATGCGCGCTTTTGGCTTGACGGACTAATCAAGCCCTGAAAACGGCCAAAATGACTTCACGTGTCCTGAAAATGCCTAAAAAGATGATTCCTTCCCTGAAAATGGCAAAATCGACAATTTGCGCACCAGGAATGGTCAAACTTCATGGCCTTGGCATGATGGACTAGGTATTTGAGCCCTGAAAATGGCAAAACTGACGATTTGTGTCTTTAAAATGGCTAAAATTACTATATTTCAGCCCTTGAAATTGCCGAATTTACTTTACGAGCTCTAGAAATGGATTACCCGACGAATCGAGCTCTAAAAATGCCTGAACAAGTGACTCCTGCCCTGAAAATGGCAAAATAGACCATTCGGAGCGCCGAAAACGGCCAACCCGGCTGCTCTCGCCTTGACTTGGGACGTACTGTTCGCTCCTATAACTGGAAAGACTGACTTTACGCGCCCTAAAAATGGCAATTATAGCTATTCCAGCCTTGAAATCGTCAAAACTTACTCTACGTGCCCTGAAAAGCTGTGCCCAACAAAGTAAAATATCAATTTTGAAGTAAAATATTCAGTTTTGAGGTAAAGTGATATTTTTGGGGTGGAATCGCAAGTTTCAGGGTAAAATCTTCAGTTTAGGAACGTTTTTGGGGTGAAATCGTAAGTTTTGGAATTAAAACAGTCAGTTTTGGGGTAAAATGGCCAGTTTTGTATTAACGTCATCAGTTATGGGGCAACACGTCGGCTTTGGCGTGAAATCGTCTGTTTTGGTATAAAATCGTCACATTTGCGATAAATTTGTCATTTTTTGTTGTGAAATCACCTGTTTTCAAGGCAGAATGGTCTAAAATCACCGGTTTTGAGGAAAACTTGAGTTAAAGTGTGACATTGTCAGTTTTGGAGTAAATTATCTAATTTTGAGGGGAAATTGTCGTTTCGGGTGTAAAATATTCATTTTGAAATGGAACAGTAAAGTTTAGTTTTAGGTTAGAATCGCCAGTTTTGTGGTAGCATCTTCATTTTGAGGGGGGGTGGGCACGTCATACATGGCCAGGAATTGTCGTTTTTTTTTTTTGTTTTGTTTTTTTACTAAAATCGCCAATTGAAGGATGTAATCGGCAGGTTTTAGTACTGAGTGGTCTGTTAATTGTAATTAAGATCATTTTTTTTTATCCGTTTTAGGTTAAACCCGCCATTTTTAGGCGGAATTAACCAGTTTTGGGGGTAAAGACTTGGATTTTAAAAGTTGTGCTGTGAAATTTTTAGTTTAGGCGTAAACACTTCGTCTTTGGGGTAGAAACGTCAGTTTTGAAGTAAAATATTCAGTTGTACTAGAGTGAAATATTCAGTTTTTTTGTTAAAAAACGTCAGTTTTGAGTTAAAACCCGTTTAACACGTGGTTAAAAAATGTTTAATTTTTACGTCTCTCAGACAAGACGTTGATGAAAAGACGGTCACCCTGCATATTTGAATGTGAAGTAAAGATTTCCGGGGAAATCGAATTGTCTGTTAATAGAAAAAAAGTCTGAATAGAATAGTCAGCTTTTGGATAGAAAATCAGGAATAGAAGGCTAAAACAGATAATTTCCAACCGAAGATGTTAGTTTTTGATGGATTACGACCCTTTTTTGTGAAAACTCAGTTTCCGGGGACTAATTTGACGATTTATTGCGCTACCAGTTCTTTTGTTGGGGTCTCTAGTTTCCATAACGTCCGACATATTCTGTCCAGCCTTTGGTCAAGGGCTGGCTACGCCCCTGCCTAGGAAGGTGTTTTTAAAAAAAGTAAAATTATACAAGATCACTGTAGCACAGGTCTTGGAAAACGAAGTGAATAAAAATATATTACCGACACTAATGGTTCAATACTAACTATAAGTCCGAGAAAAAAAGTCAACAGACGAGGGATAGACTTGGCGAGAATGCTACTGAGTTCGTTGGAGCGATAGTAAAACTGGTAAAGTGGTGGTAACCTGCAAGAGACTCTAGCGCAGTGAAGCGATAGAAGTGACGAATGAAGAGGCGATTATAAGTGAAAAGGAAAGTCACCGTTAGAGGGTCGGAACGGTGATTTCAATGTGGTCGTCACCGGAGCCAACAGTGACGGAGTAGTCACAGTGACAAAATCACCGACAGTGAAATCACACCTCACCTCTACCTCACAGAATCCTATTTCGTAGGGTTGACTGCTTATAAAAACCCCAATTTCGCGTGATTGACTCATTTAAAAACCAATTTCACGGGGTATTGACTCACACATAAAAGTAATTTCACGGGTTTCGGTATTTGGGGGGGGGGGGAATCTGGGATTTGACACTTATAGAAGCCAATTTCGCAGTTTGGATCGATCAGGAACCAATGTCTCCTTTAGCTCCTAAAAATTAAAGCAAGTGCGCCGTTTTACAAATTGAAATTTTTTGGAGTTACTGTGGCCGGGTTGCCGATACCCCCATTTTACCCTTCATCAATAAAATGATCACTTACGTCAAAATGTCGACGAATTTTTACAAATCTGGACTAATTGGAGGTGATAAAGGTGTAGAAATCGATGGCAGACATTCTTTTCTGTAGTTTTTTAACCATATAAACTTCTAGAGAGATCCTAAAGTATAGGTCCCTATCTAATGAGTTTGCTTATTAAGTTATTGCTCTATTGAGTGATACACGCTGATTTCTTCAGGAATCCAGTATATTGGTTTCTTAGTCATTAATAACAGACTTATTCACGGTTAAGTGCATAAGGTCCACCGCAACCGAGGGGAAAGAGATCACTGTTGTCCTCAACAGCACAGCACTCTTGGCCAGACATCCCGCACTTCTCGTGTTTTGCCCATGTTTCAGGGTCACGCGCACATTTAGTGATCGTTTGACAATATTCCAGGCACTGCAAAATGTAAATGCAAGGGAATGTAAGGGTTCCCTGCGAAGCAAAACCCTTACGGCAAGACTGCCTTGAGACAAGACCCCTCCAGACAACGAATCGCCCGTTTCTGTAATTTATAAACGGCATCCGCAGATCTGGAGTTTCCCCATAGAATCGTGCTGTACGTTAGCAGCGAGAGCACGAATACAAAATAGGCCTCGCGTAGACAAATTCAGCTCAAGGCGCTGAGTCTTGTTATTGTTTAGAAATAGACCGTTCGCGTCACACCACTCTTGAAGGAGGCGTCCCCTTTCCAACGCATCACTCGCGCCACTTCCAGGTATTAATTCGTACGAGCGAGAATTGAAATTGCAATTTTTTTGACAAAACAGTGAATTTTACAAACTAATAACAAAAATACACTAATTTATAACAAAAATTGCATGGGTTCTTCATCGAAATGCACGACCTTCAACTTTCACATTCCCAGCTGAGCAGCTGCCCCATCGCTGAAGCCGAGCTCTGCAGATCTCCATTTCTTCCGTGAGCCTCTCAGACACATGCTCGACGCCCGGAGAATTTCCAGCGAGATCCTAGCCCGCATACAACCTCTTATCGCTGACTGAGGGCGACGCCACTTATCTGCCAGCCGTTCTCCTAATACCTTGATGAAGACACTCATCTGGGGGGCGAACATTCCATCTGCAGAGCATACAAGTGGCGTGAATGTTGCATGTCGATCTTCAGCCACACTGTTGTATTTCCTCATTTTTTCCTGTTCAGCGCTGGACAAAACCGCCGAGACAGACCGGGAGCCGTAAGAGGGGGCGTCAGTGTCTACGACACGGACGTCAAACAACGCCTCCCTCTGTGGCTCCCAGACCACCCCCCGGCACGCTAAATCTCCACGCAGTGCTGAAATTGAATTTGAAGCCTCTCTTATGATTGGCTCCTTCACGCAGTTGCCCCATGCTGTTGCCATCAGTTCACCCAGTACATCCCGGACCTCATTGTGGCGTTTTGTGACCAGGCCTCCTGTTCTGCAGTCTAACGCGTGTTCCAGTGTGAACTGACTGTTGCCACATCCATCACACGTTTTAGGCATCTTGAATGGCTCCCTTTTGTACCTGATGGCGATTGCGTCTTTGAACTCGTATGGTGACAGATCGAAATCATGCTTTTGTAAAGGCACGACCGAGAGCCAACCTGAAGCATTACTCTGTGTTTTGGCCTTTATCGATCTCTCAATGGCTCTCCTTCGGCCTGGGGAGAACAGTGTCAGTGTATGCTCCAAAAGAGCGTCCTCCAACTCATCCCTTTTCTGTCTTGCTTTTTTCTTTGCGGCGATTGACTCTGAGAAATGTTCAGCTGCATTCAACTCCCCACCTGATCTGATGGCTCTTGTCAGTTCCACACTGCATGCCTTCGACGTTTCATACGACAATTTGGCCATTCTGACTGGGTCACCTATCGCCAACCCCCCTTTGCAGACTGGCAACGAGAACAAGTCATTTTCTTCTGTTGAAATCGAGGTTGATTCGCCAACAATCTTGGGAACAAATTCGGTCTGAATACATTGGCGCAATGGTACATAGGCCTGATCGGCGCTGTCCAAAACTCTTTGTACAAATGTCCACCGGTTCTGAAGAGACTTGGTGAAGGCTGCGTAGGCCGACTGTGGCTGAGATTCTCCGGCAGCTGCCAATTTTCTCATTGAGCTCGTCCAACTGTCAATTTTTCGCTCGAGATAGAGTTGCTTCCCTTCCTCTGTACCAATATACCCTCCAAGAAAGGCCTGTGACTATCTTGATTCCAGTATCTCTAAAAATCCCGTCGGCTTCGCTTTTATCATCCGGGTGTACCAGTAAGCACGACTTACTACCTTGTGGGAAGTACCCGAAGTGCGGACCCACCTCATTCAGTCTGGCCCACCAAGTTCTCAGGCTCTGTAGGCCGCCTTGCGCAGAAGAGTCGTCAGCATACCAGCATTGCTGAATTTCTGGATCCCGGAGTGTGTCGATGATTGGCAGCGTCGAAAGTCCATAGAAGAGCATGGCCAACGGATCCCCTTGGGTGACTCCCTCTCTACTGAGAATTCGCTCTTCTGTGCCACGGAACACCAATTCTGCATGTCCACGGTAGGTGTTGTAGAGGAATCTTGCACAGCGTGGCCATAAGCGGCGAGCTTGCCAAAGGGCCACAATCCGGTCCATTGAGTTAAATGCATTCTTTGCGTCAACCATTAGCATCCCCCGTTTAGAACCTGCCACAGACCGTTTCTGAAACAAGGCATCCATTGCCTGCACTCCACCTTCAATCCCAGCACTTAGACCTCCACAGAGTTGTCTACATCCACAGGCCTCCGTAACTTCGTCGCCAGCAACTAAGGCCATGCATTTACAGAGGATTCTTCTAAGGCAATCTCCAACACCAATCGGTCGCACGCCTGGGCATTTATCGAGAGCCAGCATTCTGCTAGCCATTAGTGCTCGAATTGAACTCCATGGGACATTTTCTGTACTAAGCCGGCACGTTTCCCTTAGGCGTGTACTCGACCTACCGTGCCTTAATAGGAAGTCAACCCACTGCTCTGCACTTGTCCCATTTGGTCCACCTCCGCCATGGATCTTTCTCGCTACTTTCTCCACCAGGTCAGCCGTAATCAGTGGGGGCAGTAACGGAGGTAATTCCTGTCCCTCAGGGAACTCCATTAGGCTAGATTCGGGAATCAAGGGTTCTGGATGTTTTTTTTTTTTTTTTTTTTGAGTTCTTGCATGACAGTTGTTCCTTCAGAATCCACTACTGAGTCAGGTTGCAACACAGAGGTTGTGCCACTTTCCACTGAACAGCTTCCCGCACTTTTCCTCGTAGCATAAAGCGGTGAAATGTTTTTACTGTCTGATTTTCATTTGGGGTGCCGCGTTGCTTCCGAATACCTTGTTTCTTGTCTGCATTCAGTGCGTCGGCAATTAGTATGTCAAATTCACCATCTAACCAGAGCTGAGTTCTTCGGGTCAAGAGAACTCTAATGTCCTTAACTTGCTTCACCATTTTGTCCCTCTGGAGCATTACAGCCAAATAAACAAGGACCCTTTCTGATGGAGCATCATCCACCCTCAGCTTTTCAACCTCCTGTGCTAACAAGTCCACAAAATCTGATGATCCTCCCGGTAAGTCATACTGTCTGCCCTGCAACTGAATTACTTTCTTCCATCTTCCATCCCAGTTAACATCAGCTCTTTCACCGGGTCCATGAACAAATTGTGACCCATATACACTGGCTAGTTTTTCCTTCCATTCCGTCATCTGCTCTTCTTGAGAGTCCTGACTGCCGACAGCCTGATGGTCCTGCCTTTCCACTACTGCACGGCAAATCGAGGACCATCTCAGGTGACCGTTCAAGCTTATGAAGTCTCTGCCACACCCTCGACATACCACACGGCGAGGCGTTTGATTGAAGATGTCACTTATAGATTCGTCCTGAGACATTATAACATCCTCCGGTTACACTGACGACACCCCGGTGACCATATTTAACACAACTTTTTGCAAATTCAACAGCAGAATAATTGCCTGCGCCGAAATTCAACCGAAACGCAGTCCGGGACCACTCCCAAATGTGTTTCCACACCAAATCACTTACTTTTCAACTCTTTTTACCACTTATTTTCAACTTTTTTGGCAGAGCGATTTTCTGTGTACGGCAATTGACAACGGCACAACATTGAAATCATTTATTTGCAACAATAAAAAGAACTTCAAGAAAAACTAAAAGTTAATCAGATGGGGGCTATTTGGAAATAATCGGTTTCTTAGGAAACAGGATATGACAGTCCTTTCCCCTTAATTTTGACTTGTTGTTAGGGTATGGTAGCCCAAAGCACTCGTCGGGGGGTAAATTCGGGAAATATTCAAAAAGTTGAACGGTGGACTGTATTGTGGTTTAATTAAAAACAATATTTTTTAATTATAGACGAATTGCTAACGCTGGTTTCGGTACCCAATGCAACCTGGAGGGTTTCGAAAATCGTTTTGAGAACGAAGGTAAGGAAGAGTCGGGTTTTTCGGGAGGACGGCGAGGTACTTACTGCGAGTGCGACGGTCGTAGGGAAGCCTCTATCGAGGGCGACGGGGAAGCTTCTATCGAGGGTGACAGGGAAGCCTCTAACGAGGGCGGCAGCGGTCGACTGACTATTTTTCGAAGTACGACGTAACGACAATTTCGGGGTCTTGTCTAGAATGACGAGCCAACGCTCAGACTTACTATAACTTCAAACAAAAAAACAGGGAAACGTGGTGCATCTGAACTCACTAGCCAACGCATGGAGGAGAAGTGATGTTATCAGCGTCCGCGCCTTTTTACCTCGCCACAATATAGGGTAGGATTGGAAGGGGGAACACGTGGTTGCATTGGGCGCTAGCTTAAATTATCTAGCTATTCTTATTATAGAGAAAACTAAAGACGCGAAGTCACAACACTTGTATTTCCTTTTGAAAAGGGCCGCAAGTGATCGAGGTGTTTCTTTGTGGACCAGCCCGTTCACATTGACCAAATAAACGACATGTCCCAGTCTCTTTTCGATTACTCCTTCTTCCCAACGCTGTCCTCGCCTTCCAAATTTTCTAACGTACACCCTTTCACCGATTTGTAACTTTCTCAGGCTAATTTGCGGATAAATTAAGAAAAAACGCCGATTAGTAGATGAAGCTTATAGAAAAAGGCTAATAAACAGCTAATATTGTCAAAAATAACTAATTCGCGGCTAAAATGTAAGGAAATGCTAATTCGCTATTGTACAATGAGGAAAAACGCTAATTTGCCATTAGACTTAAGAAATACAATAATTTCTGGCTAAAATCCGGAAAAACGTTAATTCTGAGCTAAAATTGAGTCAATGTGCCAACCAGCGGATAAACGAAAAAAAAAACGCTAACTCATAGCTAAAATTGCGAAAAATCGCTAGTTAGCAGCTATACATGAAGAAAAATAACCGCGGGCACATTAAGAAATATCGCGGACGCCAATTTGCGGCTAATACAGATAAAATGCTAATTTGTGGATATAATTGAGAATAATCGCTAATTCACGGCCCTCAAATTGAGAAAAAGCAGCGATGAATCGCTCAGGAGGCTCAGCTCTGGAAAAACGCCAATTCATAGTTTCTCGAGGCAACTTCGTAACTAACTTCCAAGCCCAGACCTCAGCCCCATATAGCATTACAGCTTCCGCCGTACTCATTAGGAGCCTCCTCTTTGCTGGGGATGGACCCTGCACATTAGCTATAAGCCTACTGAGCTTTCCCACTACGATTGCTGCTTTGTCCGCTGCCTTGCCTTATGTGGGCCCAAAATGTGAGCTTTCCATCTAGCATAACTCCAAGGTAATCAATTGCCAGAGCCGCTACTATCTCCTGGCCTTCAATCTTCATTGTTATTCCCCTTTCTATACGCTTCGAAGTAAAAAGCACGATTTCCGTCTTTTGAACAGCCAGTGACAACGATCTGGACTCCATTCACTCCGGAATCCTCCTCATGGCCTGTTTCAACTTGAACTGAAGCGCCAAGTCCTGTAGGACTGGCGTCCGTTGCAAGGATTAAAGGAAGTGAGTCATTGTACGGTATAAAAAATTTCATTCGACGTGATCTTAGTCTTCAAATTTTTGAAAGCTTTCTCACACTCATGTGACCAATGAAATTTCTTATTTTTAGCCACGAGTTCGTAGAGTGGAGCTGCTGTAGTGGCCAAATGATTCGTGAAACGACTATAATAAATTAATTAAACCTAGCCAGCTGCGCAGTTCATTCAAATTTTTAGGACATGGCGCGTTCACGATAGCTTCGATTTTGTCCTTTGACTTAGAAATGCCTAAGTCGGATATCGTATGGCCTAGATATTGGATTGAACTTTGGAAAAAGTGGCACTTGTCTTTATTGACTCGCAGATTGTGAGTAGATAGAGCACGAAAAATCTGTTTTAAGCGAGAAACGTGTTCGTCAATGGTGTACGGCACAACATTGAAATCATTTATTTGCAACAATAAAAAGAACTTCAAGAAAAACTAAAAGTTAATCAGATGGGGGCTATTTGGAAATAATCGGTTTCTTAGGAAACAGGATATGACACCCGGGAATCGCAGCATCACGTCATCAGTATACATATATACGCTCACACCTTTCAATGCGTTTGTGAGGAACGCAGTTGGATCGTTGATGTATATAATGAATAGCACTGGGCCCAGAGAAGATCCTTGAGGCACGCCATAAGCCACCACCCTGAGAGGTGAACATTCACTGCCAATCGCTACGCATTGGAGTCTATCGCCTAAAAAGGACTGCACGAGACTGCAGGCTCTCTCGGACCAATTGTATTGCCTCAGCTTTTCGCTCAGCATGCGATGACAAACTTAGTCGAAGGCCCTGGACAAGTGGAACATAGCCAGGAGAGCACTTGTATGATTCTAAGTCGCTCAAACATTCTTTCAACTTTTGTATTTAGCGGGTTTTAGCCCTCAATGCGACGAAAGCGCAGCCTATCAGGAGCAAAAGTCCCAACCCACAAACCGCTTCATTTTTATTATATATAAAAATCCTGGGAAGTCGAATAACTTGGTTTTCCATATGACTTTGGTTCGACCACAAAATATAAACAAAAATTATTGCATCCAAGCCCTAGGCAATTAGGTTCTACACGTGGAAGAGCGTTGATGACACAGTTGGAGAGCGACCGGCAGGGCGATAGTTCCAAGCGCGGCCCGCAACTTGAATTATTATTCATAAATTGATGACTGGAATTGTAGACAAACGGAGCACGATTTATGCTTAATTTGGTCAACTCTGTCATTAAAAAAAAAAAAAAGACGTTTGAAAGCGATTACTGCCGATCGCTTTGAAGGCCTCCAGCAAGGCAACAGCGGCTGGGGGGATGCCCGGTATAACAAGCCTACAGCATTTTCCGCGGATAACTCAAACAATTATGCAGTGCATTCGTACGATGTATGTGCATTCGTATACAACCCCGAAAGGATTGCGTTTCTTCTGCTCCCATAGGGACCGTCTTGGAAAAAGAAGAAGAAAAAAAAAGCCGATTGAATGATAATCTCAAAATGTAAATCCACTTCCCGTCGTTCGTCTCCATGAAGAAAAATTATGCGCGCGCCCCGTCAATTTAGGTTTATTTGCTTATATTAATAAACTAGAAACGCCAATGTTCACTACAATAAATAATTCATGACTTTCAAAAGCTTTCAGATTTTTTTTCTTGAGCAACTCATCAAATTAGTACATTTTATTTTAAACCGACTGTATCTCACTTGACAGCATCTGCATTATCAAACGATGCTAGCAGTCTCGTTATTACGCTGTCATTTTGTGCTCCACTTTAATTATTCAGTGAAATTTTGAAAGTGTGTAAAACAAAAAGATTCACCAAAATAACAGTAGGCGAAACCGTTTGAAAATTGGATACTGAGGGCGGAGAAGTAGTGAGGTTCGTGATGGGAAATCTGGGTACTGCACAATTTGCGACGGGATTCACCGAGAAACTGAAAAAACGAGGGTGTTCGACGCAAAAATCCTCAAAGTGGAAATGAATCTATTTTAATTCAGTCTTTAAAAAAAAAAAAAAAAAAAAAAAAAAAAACTATGTTTTTGGCATTTTCTTTATATTGTTTATATAAAGCCATGATTGACCGATAAGGATCAATCAATTTGGTTCTTAAGGATTCGTCAATTCGATTTATGGTAATGAGAAAGCATTTCATAAGTAATAAGAGGTTTTCTATTCACCAAGTATGGTGCGAAGGTGCAGAGGATTCAAGTTATTTGAGTCACGTTCCCTTACCTACAATTTACAAAATGGTTAGTGTCTGTTTTACATCCTCATCAAGTTGGTCGGATGATTGAAAAACAGAAAGAAAGTGGGGGAGAGAAACTCTTCTTCAAACAAAACCGGAGGCACGAACATTTTCAATCCGGTCTGCGGTAGAAATGTGGCGGAACAGAAAAATACCCCCCCCCCCCTACACTGTTATAATTGAGTAATTATTCTATGAATAACAATTATTCTGGGCGCCGGTTTAACCAACATTGAGAAAAAAGTACAGTGCGGTTGGACTGTTGAGGGTCACACCCACCCTAAGGATGATATTTGGAGGGGGGGAGTTGAGGCGAGCGGCTTCCTGAATTATTATATTATGTTAAAGTAGAGTTAACCCTTTGAGGACCGTACTTTTTTGGGTGACTTTTTCACTCCGACTGTTTAATTTTCATGGTTATGGAAGTCCTAGAAGATGTTCTTACCAAAAATTAAAAAAATTCCTGTGATTAGTTTTCCCGGAAAAGTATGGGACAAATGTGTCCCAATCGACCTCTTTCGACCAATTTATGTAATAAATGGTTGTTGTGCACTTAAAAAACTCGTATTAGAGTCTCCTAGCGAGAAAATTTCGTCCAGCCTTGAAACTTGGCTCAGAATTCCCTATGATTCCCGATCTTTGGGAGGGGAGCGTGAGTTTGGAAAAAATGCCTAAATTTGATATTTTTGAAATACATTGAAACAATGGTGTTTCGTGGCGTAGATTTTAACGCTGTATCGAATGAGACCAATGCCACGTCGCTAGCACCAATAGTTTTCCAATTATGACCGAATTTGTACCAAAAAAACATGGTTTTCGGGATTCTTGGATGCCATTGGTGGATTCTTGGATGCCACATATGATTTGATAGACCTCTATAGTACTCTTGACAATGGGCCGCACGGCCAACGTTCATTATGGCTCGGATTGCCTTTTTTTGGAGGGTAAAGATAACCTCCGCCTTCGGTGATCCACCCCAGAGAAGGACTCCATAACCCAGCAGACTGTGGAAGATTCCGAAGTATGCCGTCAGAAGGCCAGAGAGTGGAACACATTCCTTAAGCTTTCTCAGAGCGAATAAAGCTCTATTTAGACGCTTGGACAATTCTTCGATATGATGGTGCCAGTCGAGTTTAGCATCTATCCACACCCCAAGGAACTTAACCGGTTTAGCCGGAGTCAACTCTTTCAACCCAAAAACCAGATGACAAGTTTTTTCCTTATTGAGCCACAAATCGTTGCCCAACAGCCAAGCCTCGACCTTATTGAGTTCTTCACTCATCCTCTTCATTAGATTATGAACATCCGAGTCCGACATAGTAATAGTTGTATCGTCGGCGAACAATGTGACCAATGCGTCAACCCATGACGGCAGATCATTTATGATGATCAAAAACAGGAGAGGCCCGAGTATTGATCCCTGAGGAACTCCATGCCTAACCTCCGAAGGCCCCGACGAATCTCCGTTATAAAAGACAATCTGGCTCCGCCCCCGCAAAAAGTCCCTCAGCATATCCAGAGATAAACCCCTTATTCCATAGGCGTATAGCTTATTAATCAGTTTCTCATGAGAAATACTATCGAATGCACGAGAGAGGTCACAGAATGTCGCCATCCCGTATTCTTTGTTTTCGAATGCCATGTATATGCGTGAAGCTAGGGCCATAACTGCTTGCGTGGTATTTCTCCCCCGCCTAAAGCCAAATTGCCTGGGACTGAGGCATCCCGCCCCCTCAAGGAAGTTTGTAAGCTGAAGGTTAATCGCTCTTTCGAGAATTTTTGAAAATGTGACACAAATGGAAATTGGTCTCCAGCTACCTGGGTCATTTGGATTGCCTTTCTTCTTGAAGATCGGCACAACTTTACTCATCTTGAAGGAAGACGGAAAGACCCCCTGAGCCAGACAGAGATTCATCACGAATGTCACCGGAGTCACAATATGAGGTATCAACGATTTAAGGAGCCTGGGAGACACGTCATAGATATCCGTTGATTGTGAGGGCGGAAGCTTTGCCACGATAGACACAACGTCTTTCTCCGATAAAGACCTGAAGGCAGAGAGAGAACCGTTTTCTGGTTCATTCGAAAACTTGACGGCCGGCCCGCACGCCTTCTCATTAGACAAGTGATGTATGTTCTCCAGGACCCGCTCAACGACACTAGAAAAGAATTCGCTAAAATCACGACAGTCCAGGGTGGAAGCCACAGATACGCTAGACCTATGGGAAACTAGTCCTTCCCTTCGCAAAACTTCCCAAGTTGCCTTTGTGGGGCATATGGCACTGGAGATATGACTCGCGTTATATTCCAGGCGCGCCAAGCGCAACCTTTCCTTATAGGTTTTGTGAACCTCCCTGTAGGCGGCGACCTGTTCAGCCGATTTACTGAACTTCTGAAGGGCATAGAGGCGAAGCACCTCGCTCTTTAGAACCCCTAATCCCTCGTTGTACCATTCGCAGGGTCTCAGTCTACCCTTCGAGCCGCTGGAGCAGGACTTCAGTGGAAAGCAAACGTCGCGGTAGTAAATGACAACACTCAAGAAGTAGTCAATGGCGACGTTGGGATCTGTCATGTTGTACAACGCCGACCAGTCAAACCTTGAAACATTCCAGGCAAAGTATCCGACATTGTCAGCCGAGAACGACCGCCTCAACAGATTTTTGCCCAACGTTACCCTTCCGAGTTCGACCGAAGGCAGCCGAAGTTCTATGAGCTGAGCGCTGTGATCGGAAAGCCCCCAATCCACGTCTTTCACCCTCGTTTCCTCTAATGTGAAGTTGATCAGAATATTATCTATGCAAGCGTTCTGCCTCGTATTTCTTGTTACTGTTCTGTAGAACCCGAAGGACCGACACAGGTTGTCAAATAAAATGACTTTATTGTCCGCATTTTCAAAGTGGATGTTAAAGTCACCACAAATTACTGAGCGCAAATTAGCTTTATTCACTGTGTCTAGCAACAATTCGAACTGGTGACAGAAAGCGATGAAATCCGCTGCCGGAGGTCTATAGACACAGATGATTAGATGTTTATCTATTACAATAGCAGACAGTTCGCACAGAGACTCCACAGAAAGGCTCACAGCGCCCTCGAAAGTTGAAAATCCGACATTCGCGCGCACCAAGATGGCAGTTCCTCCACAGCTTTTATGCTCACGACAAAAAACATCTGCGTACACAAAGTTGTGCACTGCGTACAAATGGCATTCCCCCGACTTCAGAAAATGTTCACTCAGGCACAAAATGTTCTCTTTTGTTCCGGAAGAACGGGTAATAGGTTCGGAATGGTCGAGGAGTACCGGAGGGAAGAGATCAAGCTTCCACTCCGGGTTCTAGGACGGGTGTGAGAATGAAGGGATCAGCCTTCACTCTCGGACAGGTAGGTTTGGAAGCACTGAGCCGGGATCAGCCGATCAGGTGCTGTGAAAGGTGGAAGAAAGGAAGTACCGGGGAGATCAGTCCACCGAGTACAAGGGCAAATGGAAGAAAGAAGCGAGACGTTTTGGGAGAAAAAGCTGGTCCTCCAACTTGTTGCCAATGGCGGGTTATGAAACGAGTAACACTGGTGAAACCTCTCACCCTTCGATCCTCCTCCAATCGTACACTTTCATCACATCTCTCACTTCTCCCATCCAAACTTGATTTCGTTCTTTACCTCGTTCAAGGCTCTTTTTTTCGGATGACTTAACTTAAAGCCTTGTACACACTAGTCTAGTAGGTGAGTAGATCAGCTGCTAAACAAGTGCGAACACCAACTATTTAGTCAAGTCCCCACCAGTGAGAAGAACTTTTGTTTAGTGGCAAATCACGAGTAGCTACTAATAGCGTTTTCATTTTTACAAAACTCTGCATTTGGGCAGTTCATTTCCACCCGTCCACTATTAATTAAATCATATGTTTCTGGAGAAGACGCTGGGAATTAATTGTCGCGTTGCAGAATTTTGGGCAAAGGGAAACCGCTATAAATTGCTCGACCAGTATGAACAAGGCTAAGCTGCTCGAAAATGCTCTGAACGCCTCCATTTAGTGCTTTAAGCATATTTTTCCGATTATCTATTGGGAAACGCAACTTTTCATAATTATGAATTTGGTAGGACTCTGGGGCGAAAGGAGAGTGGATGGAAGTGAAGTGTGTCCTCGTTAATAAAGAAAACATGCAAATTAGATAAGTAGCCGTAGTTGCCTACGTTGTCAGTCATACCTTGTTGAGGTGTTGTTGACAGCGTAGGCAACTACGGCTACTTATCTAATTTGTATTATTGTACGCCTTGTATATATAATGATGTTACTAATCCTAAAGAAAACATGCTTCGCCAATCCATATAAATGACAAAATTTATTACATTTTTCATTACATTATTTAAAATACACATTACGACTCGTCGTTATACAATACTGTGATCAAGCGCATTTTAAACTAATGTAAAAAAAAAAAAAAAAAAAAAAAAAAAAACAATCAATACGCGACTAAAATTATAACAAAAACAAAAACTCTTCCACGTCGACGCTCGCCGCCATCCTCGCCCGTCCACAACGTCACCCATCAACAACGTCGTACGCCCAAAACGAAACTACCTACGTCTTTCCTAGTCAAGAAAGACTGCCACCATTGCCGCTGACGCACGCTTAACACGCGTCCCGCGTCGGCACGCAACGACGTTCAACGATACCTACCTTCCTTCTTTCTAGAAGGATGAAATCAACCCTACCAAGCCGACGAACGCCCACAACGACACCCGCCCACAATGGCGTAAGCCCAAAACGACGCACAATCTTCCCCAGTCAAGAAAGACTGCAACCATTGCCGCTGACGCACGCCTTACACTGCGTCCGTACGCAACAACGCCCTTCAACAATGACGCACCCCTTTTCCCCAGAGTGGGATGTTTGCAACGCTAAGCGAGGGGTGTATGACAGTTCCGCGCAAATCCCCAAAAAGTATGACAGTTCCGCGCCAATAAGGCCTTCCTGAACCTTACAGTTCCATGTGACAGTTCCGCGCAAAAGAAATTAGGGAATGACGACCAAAGATGTTAGACACATATCGTGTATTTCATAAAAAGCTGAGTCCGTACCGGGGAAGGCCCATTGTGACGGAGGGAAGGTGCTTGTGTCAAAGATGTAGTACTCCAACAAATACTCGGCGAAGTCAAAAACTCGAGAGTTGACGGCCATCGACGGCAACATGTCGAGTATGAAGCAACTTGCAACGTCCTTCGAAGCAAGAAATGGCATTCCAAAAACCAGCTTCATCCATTTACCCTCTTCGCTTTCTTTATCTTGGTAGAGCGTCTGGAGGCCACAAGCTTGAATTTGGCGATACCAAGCTTGAGTCAAATGAAATCGGCATCCCACCACCTGTATCGCGGGCCACGTCGCCACCGCTGCATTTCTAATAGCCATTTCAAAATACGCGACGATTTTCTCGGGTTGAAGGCATAATTCATTTTCGGCACATTTAGCGGTCAATTTCTCAAAAAATTCGCGGTACACAAGTTTATTCTTGGAGGGAAGTAGGGCCCACACCAATGCATCATAATGTCCATTCTTCTGGACGTGTATAGTAAAAAGTTGGGCAAAAAACTTAGTGCACTTGTCAAATGTTCCATCAACCAAGATCGAATCTACCGAATTTGTATCTTTGGATGAGCTAAATTTGCGGCCGTTGAAAAGCAAATAACGTTGGTTGCTGTGTCATTTATCAAGACAAAGGGCTCATTGTCATGTGTTTTTACGTCCATTTGAATAAGTGCTGAATGAACTTCACATATGTTTTTGGGTAGAGGGGGCAAAACAGAACGTCTTTTACGATAAACACTCAAACGGAAGCTGTCGATGTCACTCACTGTAACTTCCTTCGAGGCTGCCTGATTGACGATTTCTTTACGGATAAGGTTCATTGGTCGAGAAAACAGATCGTCCATGGCTTTAATTTTTAAAGAATTCGATAGTTTTTGTCGCACTGTTAAAGCTCGGATCTCGTGATCGTGGACTGCATTGGTGTCATCGACGACGACGTCAGAGCTGGCATTCGTGTAAATTCTTCCTCGACAAGACTTTTCCACGCACCTCCAAGAAATTCCGCGAGTACTTCCCGGTCGCGGCGAAACTTAAAACTTTTATAAACAACGTGGGGTTTGCCTTTCTCACTTATGAGTACACACTCCATCTCAACTGACGTCTCATAGAAAACTGACACATCCTGCGGAAATCGTGACCCTCTAGATAAGCAGTAATACAAGAAACCAATAATATTTTTAATTCACAACCTTTCTATGATACAACTTTCAAAGGGCACTGTGGGCCAATTTTAGTTCACTAATTTCAAAGTGCACTCGTAAGGTCGTCGAGAGTGATGGTACATACAAACAGGTAGTAGCTTCAACGTTGACTCTTCGCGCGGAACTGTCATATGGAAATAGCGTATCGGCCGCGCGGAACTGTCATATTCAACAAACCATTTTTCGGGGATTTGCGCGGAACTGTCATACACCCTAAGCGAGCAAGTACAAACTACGGTGGAGCGGAGAGGTATGGGCCGCCTCTCTAATCCCCTCCAACGCCAGGAGTCTACGAGTAAAAGGCAAAACAAAAATTAAATTGCTTTCATTTCTACCAGTCTCCACTTGGAATCTGTCAATTTCCTCACTAATATAACAGAAAATCAAAATCTTGATTTCGAGATTTACCAGCAGACCATTCGGGCTCACAAGATGCGGTTTTTGGGCCCCTTCACCTGAAACAGTCGAGTTCTTAACGCTCCCAAAACAATTTTTTACCCATAAACTGCCAATTTCGGCCGGGGAACTGTTAATTTCACCCCAGAAACTGTGTAAAGGGATTTCAGCAACTGACGGTTTTGAAGCCCCTTCCCGGAAACAGTCGAGTACTAAAAACTGGCAATTTCGTAGTTCAAAACTGCCAATTTCGCCCGATAAACTGTCGAATAAATGTTCAAATCTAATGATTTCGTTCTTGGAAACTGTCTCTGTTCTTCAAACCGTGAATTTCATCCTGGAAACTGTTAATTTCGTCTTTTAAACTGTCAATTTCTTCCTAGTATTGTCAATTTCGTCCCCAAAACAGCCGCAGTATCAGTGTCGTCCTGAAACTGCCAATTTCGTTCAAGAATGTTAATTTCGTCCGGGAAACTATCAACTTGCACTTGGTCGGGAAACAGTCAATTCCTTTCTGAAGCTGTCTGAATTTACAATTTCCTTATTAAAAAACTGACAACTTCCTCTCATAAAATTGAATAAATTCTCATGTTTACAACTTTCTTATAATGACAATTTCCCTAAATAACTGGCAATTTATGCTTAAAATTGAATCAATAATGATAATTTGCTGACAAAATTCATAACTTCACCGAAATCTACTAATAAATCCTTCCAGGCTTCGAACCACCGAAAATAATTTGGGTCGGATGAAATAAGCCAAAGTGTCTTGCAAGCTAGGATCCTGGAACCAATGGTCGCCGTTCCTTCAAACGCCCTCGATTCGGAGTTTACACCTACACCCATTCACGGCTAAAATTGATTAATAGCGCTGATTCACGTTAAACGTGAGAAATAAATCTCATTATTCGCGGTTGAAATTGAGAAAACACACCAATTTGTAGTTTCCACAATGCAAAGTCCGCGACGAAATTAAGAAAATGCGCTAATTCACGGGTTATAGAGCTCTTTTCACAGCTAAAATTGACAAAATAAATTGCCCGTTCAATGTAGAATTGAGAAAAATCACTCATTTGCGGCTAAAATTGGGGAAAAACCCCAATTCGCGGCTAAAATTGGGGAAAAACCCCAATTCACGGCTAAAATTGAGATATGGTGCTTATTCACGCAGGTGAAATTGAGAGAAGGCGCCAGATCGTGGTTTCTCAAACAAACATCTCGGTAAACATTGAGAAAAAGTGCTAATTTACCGTTTTTATACATATATTTGGCAAGTTTGCGGGTACAATTGAGAAAGAGCGCGTACATTTTTGAAAAAGTGCTTATATATTCACGGCTAAAATTAAGGAAAATTGTTCGTTCGCAGGTGAAATTGAGGAAAATACTCATTTCAAGGTTTCGCGATGCAACGTCCAAGTCAAAATTAATGAAATTCGCTCACATGCGGGTTATGTGGACCTTTTCACTGCTACAATTTGAAGGGGGAAAAAATTGCTCAAGGCAGAACTGGGGAAAATCACTAATTTGCTGCTGAAATTGAGGGAAAACGAATTGGCAAAATTCTCACCGTTTGTTGTTGATTGATGGAATTGTCGTGGCTAAAATTGAGAAATTGCGTTCATCCACAGCTTAAATTGAGGAAAAACTGTTCTTTTGCGGCTGAAGTTTGACAGAGCGAACGCACCAATTCGCGGTTAGGCTACGCCCAGTGCTGGCCGCAATTGAAATAATAAATAAAAATGCGTAATTTCACGGTTTTTTGAGACATTTTAACGGCTAAAATGAGGAAAATAGGTTATTAATATTATTAGTTTTTAAGCCATACAACTTGATTAATGTTATGTTTTTAGGGTTTTGGCTTTTTTCTTCTTCTACTTCTTCGTTTCCGGAGCTTTCGCCTTCTTTTGCTGAAGGCATCGTCAGAGAACCTTTTTCTTTTTTTTTCTTTTTCGAATTTTATGTCGAAAAACTGAAACTTCTCCCCCGGAAAGTGATAACTGTGGAGCTAAACTTTAAATTTTAGACCTGAGACGGTAAACAGAGCTGGCATTTCCTCTCCCAGTCTGGATGGCACAGCGGGCTAAACACAATTTGCTAGGCAAACACACGAAATTGCGCGTCGTACCTGCGAAAATGGGATTTTAGCGCGAAAAATCAGCAAAATCGGTTTCAAAGTTAAGCCGACCCTCGAAGTCGGTTTGTCAGCAACAAACATCCGCGAATTATTGATTTTTGGTGAAACCGATAAGCGAAAATGTGTTGTTTTTTTTAGTGAGAAAAATCCGCAAAATTGGTTTCATGGATCGAAATACAAGACATTTGAGGAAGAAATGTCAGTAAAAGTGACGTCTTAGTGGTCGAAATTAGTGATGCTGGTTGCTTAGTGAGGCAGAGATTGTAATGTGCGAAATTTGGTTTTCATCACAAAAAACAAAAAAAATTAGTAGGCGAAATTCGAGTAATTGGTTCTGTTCTTGAGCAATTCCTGCGAAAGTGTTAATCATTAAAAAAGTGTTGAATTTCAACTTTTTGATGGAATTTGGGGGTTTGGGGGTGGGCACCTGCCCCACGAAATCTGAGCTTTTGATTCTAGGGGAGGGGGGCAACTGCCCACCCCTGCCCCCGCTGGCTACGCCCATGCCTCTAGACGATCTCGCAAACAGCTCAAAATATCGCAATGTCCATGCCTCGCAAATAAAGCCGTACTATGTACGCAAAACCCTCCCCCTAAAAAAAAAAATAATAAAATAAATAAATAAATACAAAATAAAATGAATAAGCAAAAAAAAAGAACAAAAATAAATAAACAAAATAAAAGAAGAAAAACAATAACAATAGTAACCAAAAAATAAAAAGTAAATACCTTAATACACAATTAGACTATAAGAATCGTTGGTATAACAAGCAAAACACATTCGCAAAAAAAAATTAAATTAAGTAAAGTACACGTCAGTGTACATATAAGTTATTAAATAAGTTTTTCAAATGTACATAAAACACACTATAAATAAATATATAAACAAAACGCTGCGAATTATCGAACAATGCCTTATTATTTCGACTGTTTATGGGTTTATTATTCATCGATGTAGTCAAATCGGGCTTGAAATTACATGAAAATCGACATCCCACACCCCTATGATCCCAAATCCTTTGAAAATCCCCATTTTGGACCCGCTTTTGGCCCATAAAGCCCAAGGGATTTATTTGATCAAACTGATCAGATGTTAGGACCAACTAGGCCCCAAATGGAGTCTATGTGCGAAAGAACGAGTTTTTTTCGAGCAATCCTAGGGCAAGATATGGCCCGGACGGCGGACGGACATTTTTTTTTTATTGCAGATTTGGATTCTACGCACTTTGAAATGTAAAACTACAAAGTTTGAGGGGGGGTCAAACAATTTTTTTTGCGATACGATTACAAAGACTTATTATTGAGAAATAATAAGCCAAAATTATAGTGTGATCAAGCGCATTTTAAACTAATGTAAAAAAAAATGAAAACAAAAAAAAACAATCAATACGCGACTAAATGATAACAAAAACAAAAACTCTTCCACGTCGACGCTCGCCGCCATCCTCGCGCGTCCACAACGTCGCCCATCCATAACGTCGTACGCCCAAAACGACACTACGTCTTCCCTAGTCAAGAAAGACTGCCACCATTGCCGCTGACGCACGCTTAACACGCGTCCCGCGTCCGCACGCAACGACGTTCAACGATACCTACCTTTCCCCACAGAAGGATGAAATCAACCCTACCAAGCCGACGAACGGCCCACAATGTCGGCCGTCCACAGCTGGGGTTACAGCTGCCTATGAAATCCTTCGTTTGTTCGCTTTATAATGAGTTTTTCGTCAACCAACCTCCAATACAGGAGAATGGCTGGTGTCGGATCGGAAGGGTGAATGATGGAGTGAAGGGCCGGCCTTTACTTTCTAAAGCTCCAACAGTGTGATACCTGGGGCCCTATTCAGAGGTGTCGGGAAAAAATGCCGCAAGTGCGGGTTCCAACGAGAGATAATGTTATTTCTTATACGACGTCCCTGGATCCCGTCTTGCGGCATTTTCTTCCCCTCCTCTCATTTCATTCAATTTTTTTTAACCATTCAAAATTCACAACACATTGAAATTCAAGCTCTGCAAAACTATCAACGCAAACTCGTGTTAAAGGGCATGTTCGAACATAATAGTACCTACAAATCCATTGCAAACATGAAGGAACGTGATCTCCCGTCCCACTTGACATAGGCGACTTTGTTTCATTGCTGATACAGCCAATTTTCGTCATATTTCAGTACCCTGTCCAGTGGCGATTGAAAAGTGGGCGAAAGCTATTGGCATGGAATATTTACAGCTGCCTATGAAATCCTTCGTTTGTTCGCTTCATAATGAGTTTTTCGTCAACCATGAAGTTACAAGGTATCCTACAGGTAGACTGCAATTAAAACAAGGACCGATTCCTCATGTTTTCCCCGAAACACATAACTGTTTGCGTGGAGTAGTTAAACGGAGATCCCCAACCAAATGCAATGCATAGTACAACCAAATGCTTCAGCGAGTGTTCAGTAAATGCCACTGCTAATAACTTAACTTTAACAACTATTGTTCATTGAAATGCATCATTGTAACAGAAGACTAAGCCTGTGCACGATGCAATGAAAGCGCGAGGAATTTTCAAGAAGAAAGAGATGCGGATTATAGCTGAACGCTGTGTCACATACTTAAAATTTGGGAATATGTTGCACCCGTAATGAGTTTTATTTCACTACGAGCACCTAAGGGTTAGGAAATTGAGAGTTCTTCAAGACGAAATGATCAGTATTAAGGGCGAAATTGACAGCTCGACCGAAACTGACAGTTGCCGAGGGAGGAATTAGGAACATTCATGCGGTCTGAAACCCGAATTCCTGCACGATTCGTCAGTTCAGCCATTTTAAATGGCTCAGAATGGCTTTTTCGGTCATTTTCAAGGCTCGAACCCGTCATTTTAGCCATTTTTAGGGCGTGAACATTCCGTTTGACTATTTCCAGGGGTTGAATCGTCCGTAAGGTCAATTTTAGGGTGCGAACGGGTTAGTTTAGCAATTTATAAAGCATGAATCGCTAGATTCATAATTTTTCGAATGGTTCGAACGAGTAAAAGTTTGTTTTTGACGCAGTGAAATCCGTGAAATTGCTTTTTTAGGTCTAACGAGCAGCAAGTCACATTTAGGCATTTAGGCAAACGCTAACTATTAGTTCCACTATTTTGAGGGCACGAATCGTCGGCAATTCTCAGCCGTTTTCTAGGCGTGGTTTTTCAGTTTGTCCATTTTTGCACTACGACCTACGCCATTTCACTGGCGTGAATTAGCAAATTTAGCCATTTTTAGAGCGTTGTTTACCAATCACGCTATTTTATAGCAATTTATAGTTTCAAATCAAATCAAAAAGTTTGTCCAGTCAGTGTAGCTAACGCTGGTTTAGTGCTGGAGGGAGGGGATCAGTGAGGACGGCGAGGCCCGAGCTCAGTGCGCAATCGCAAGTGGTCAGTTTATCGCTTGAAGGGCGTAAAATAGCCCCGTTCGGCCAATTTTTTGGGTGCAGACAGCCACTTTGAAGACGTGAATCGTCTGTTTAGCCTCTGTGTAGAGCACAAACGATCATTCAGGCCATTTTTGGACCGTTGTACGAGTTGTGTACGCCATTTACAGTGCGTAAATAGCCAGTTTTTAATGCCAGGATCGTCAGTTTAGACATTTTCAATGCGTTAAGGCTCAGTATGGCTATTTCTGACGCGTGAATGTTCAATTTTGCCATTTTCAGGACATGAATCATCTCCTTAGGGATTTTCAAAGTGCGAATTGTCAGTTTAACCATTCATCGTAGGCCGCCTAAAGTCAGTTTTACCAATTTTATAGGGCGTGAATAGCCAGTTGGGCAATTTTAACGCTGCCAGTATGGCCATTCCTAGGTCATGAATCCGTCATATTAGTCAATTGTATGTTACGAACTCGGTTTTTGACATTTTCATTGCGTGAATTATTAGTTTAACCATTTAGAGAACGCAAACAATCAGTTCTGTCATTTTTTAAGGTGCGAATAGTCCGTCACGCCATTTATGGGGTGCGAATGGTCAGCTTGCCATTCCATGAGCCCTCTCCCTTGACTAAATCTATATTTAAAACCAGCCAGAGCCATGAAATTTCTCTTTAAAATGCGCCAGTACGCTCATTTATCCTTTAAAAAAGTGTGAAATCCCGTTAAATTGTCTTGTCTTAAAGGGAGCCTGCCCATGAAATTGGTTTCTGACCTACGAAATCCTACAAATTTGGTCGCAAAAAGCGCCAAACCGGCAAATTATGGATAAGCGTGTTGTAGCCAAAAAGTGCGGTGAGACTTTGAAGAATCTTTAATTGAATTTTTCATACTGATTAATCGATTCATAGATCCTCACTAAACTACTAACTGCATTGGGTTTCCCCTCCCAGACTCCCTCTTTTGAAAGACGACTTACCAAGAAATATCTTAGGGGCGAAACTATCGCAATAACCAGCGTGTAGGTTTTATTTATAATTCTTTTAAAAGTTGTATTTAATTGGCTCCGTAGACAGAAATAGGTTTATTTGCTGTTTTCCCCCGAATTCTTTCTCGCTTTGACAACACGTTGATACACAATGTGGTACTTGAACGCAAAATAACGTTCTCATGTGAGAATTATGTCCTATGTTCCCGAGTGGACCAGTAAAGTTACGTTTATAAAATGAAAAAATGCATTCATTGGCCTTTTTTACTGATCGTTTATCGCTCAAGAACCTATAACAGAATCATGAAACAATGGGGTACATAATTTCAAGTTCCCCCCTATTTGCTTTCTTTCTCTGCAATTCGGATTTTCAAGGTAATATGGAGAAAAGGAAAAAAAAAAAAAAAAAAAAAAAAATCTCTCACTGTCTCTCTTTCTCAAAAAATAAAAAGCCCCAAGGGTGGGCCTTGGGTTTACCGGCTCGGCGCGGGACGATTGTGTGTTATGTACCGCTTAGGTCACGCCGCCGTGGGAACATATCGACTCTCCTGAATCCAACACAAATCTCCCCCTTGTACATTAACGTTTTTCCTTCTCGCAAGAAATCGCAAAAAAAAAAAAAAAACTTGAATAATTTTCCCACGTTTCAAATTTCCAGAGCAAAACATGACCCAATTTGAAACAACGGGGGAATCGCAAAGTCAAGTTCCCCCTTGCACTGCAGATTCTCTTAATACACAGTGGCCGACACAAAGGCTATAATTTTAGTTGGATGCGCACTTTGTTTCTATCCAAAATGTGTTTCATAATTAATGTTTTAAAACACAAAAATTCGAGTAATTGGTTTGTTTTATTAACCCTCGGGGGTTTAAAATGAATGAGTACCTGTACAGTCAATAATGAGACTCTCCTCTCTCACACCCACCCACCCAACTTGGAATACAAAAGATTAGACTTTATGTGTATGCACAATGCACAGTTTTGTGGAAAAGAGAAATAGAGAATTCGCTTACTATTTCGAGCCCGAATTAAAAAGGTTTTTACTAAAATTTTCAAATTAAAGTATATGTATACCTGTACTGTGGACACAGACCTTGAACAGAACTATTGCTAGCAAAGTACAATTTTAATTTCAGAAGTTTGACAACGAAACTGTGTCTAATTTTTGAAACTATGTTTTAGAAATTGCTTTATGTTTGTTACACATAACTACCGGAGTTAATTATAGTGGCTGTTCGCCTGGTATGGTAGGTATAAGTTCCTTATTTGTCCACTGTTGGTGCAACCATGTTCATCGCCCCTCGTTGATTAAACATTTCACGTAGGCGCACACACATCGAACTGTGGACCTTTTTTTCTGTGATATATAGCAATAAAAATCATGGAAGTTAAATGGGTGGAGAACTATCTCCTCACCGAGAACACCCACCACCGCCTCAAAACACCCCTTGTCCCAACCTATGCAAACCATGTAAGTTTTTAGCCTAGTAAATGGGTTTCCCTTGCGAAATTAAAATAAATCCCTCGGGGCTATAGTCGAGCTTTACCGAAAGGATGAGAAAACGAATTCCCGAAGATGACTATGATGAAGCGGTGAAGGGAAAAGGTTGTAAAAGGACTTGAAGGAGTGTTTGCTTAAGAGGGGTTGGTCAGGCCCAGGGACCAAAGTAAAAGGGACGTTGAAAAACAGGATTACGTTGAAGTTTCCCTTACCGTCGTTCATTCTCATATGGTTTTTTGAGTGGTTTGAAGAGTAATGTTATCAATTCATTTTAGAGGAACAGAGAGAGAGTGGATAACGTCAAATATTCATCGTTGAGGACCTCTCGTTCAGTCTCTCTCTCTCTTTCTCTCTCCACACACACGCTCTCGCCATACCTTTCTCTCACTCATTTCAACCCACCCCTCACGCGGACTTTACGCATAACGAATGACGATGGTGCAAAGGGGGGGGGGGAGAGAGGGCCAGTGTAGCTTCCCACCACTGAGTAATTTACTTCTACTTTGAACTGGGGGCAGATGAAGTATTTTCTTCAATTTACCTCCTCTGTGTAAATGTATGAGCAGAGCGAACTCCTCCTTTTCCTCCTCATCAAGCCACTCCACTCCTTTCATACAAGTATCTGCTCACTCTATCTGCTTAATTGTATATTTCCCACGATAATTCTATTGAAAAAAATGTATAAAATTGATATAAAAAAGAATGAATAAAACCATAAATGATGCATAAATGATTTTTCCCAGTGTAGATATTGGTAACTCAAACGAATTATAGAGAGCGGTATGATCGTTTCAAAATGTCGTCTGAAAGGCATATAAGCAGTTGATAAGGCAATAGTTTGGCACTCAGTTTGGCATGGTAATTTAGCTAAGTTCTCAATTTATGTAATTATCTTATAGATTAAACGACTGTTGGCGGGAGAGGAAGTGGACCACAATTATTCGCGCTTGGAGGGAGCCCCCAAAAACCCACTTCGTGGGGTGTGTTGTGTCCCTGAATGTCCAAATAACGAGCGGACCCCCAGTGTTTCTTTCCTTTGTTTACCTCCTGACAAAATTATGGCAAAACCGGGGAAAATAAAATTGAGGATCGGGAAAGAATGGTCGAAATTCCTGCGGGTTTCCTCCGAACATTTCCAACTTGCTTAATTAGAAGTAAATCAATGTTTCTTTGAAATAACCAGAAACGTGTTTCCCTATCTTCAGAAGAGTATTTATTCTAAGAGGCCTTGGCAAGAAAAGGGGACAGTTCCTGCTTCCACGGGCGGAGGTGTACAAATTATATGCGTTGCTCGCTGAAATTCGAAGTCGGCGACTTTTGAATCATTCTGTGGTTGAGGCCTGATAAGTATTGACGGGTTTTTAGCGCAATCCCTACCGCATCGCTTCGGTTAATACGACGTCCTCCTCATAAAAGTTAATTTCCTTCTGGGTACATACACCTGTACAGAAGAAAGAAAACATAATTCTCCAGCTCCTTCAACAAGGAATTCGATGAGTTCAGGTGCACTTGAAAATGTCTTCCACTTCCTCTCTTCCCAGGGGGCTCCTGGTCCCGGCAGACCTTTGGGGCAAACCTTGGACAGAAAAACATTAACTCTGGAAGTAACACTTGAAAAAAATTTGAGGTTTTTTATGTATCCATGGGAGAGCGGTCTGTCTTTTAAAAACGGTCAAGTATTTTAAGATAGTCAGATCAGCGTAATAGCTCTTTAAAATTAGCCTACACCCCTACAAATTTGAATTTAAACGTGAGAAATCCATAAGACGGCCTCCTTTTAGGGAGCCAACCGCGCAAAATAGTGATTCCTGACGAGCATGATTGTGATTCGTGAAATTTGGATTTTGGCAAAGCCAATCCAAAAGATTTTTTTTTTTTTTTTTTTCTAGGGAGCGAAATTATTAGTCCTTCAATTAGCCAAAACCTTGGTTGAAATTATATTCAGTAAGTGTCAAATGCTCGAGATTTTAACTGTGAAACAGCTAGGGGTGAAACCGGGTCCTCGGTCCGGGCTGTGAATAATTCCGGTCCGGTCCGGTCTTCTTGTAAGGACCGGACCGAAAAAAATTGGTCCTTAAATTGCGTATAGAGAAAAACAGGAAATTTTTATGTGAATCCGTTTCGTGCTGGAACTGCGTGTTTCTAATGTCTCGAGTTTGTTTAAATGGAATACCGTGACCTACCAAACATCAAAGGGCGGATCGGAGACCTTTCAAAGGGGGGAGGGTATCGAAACCCCCCCCCCCCACAGAATATCACCTACTCATATCCACCCTGCCCACATCAGTTTTCAGCGATTTGACTAGCTCTAATAGCCTGTTAGGGGCAATGCCGTTGTTACCCCCACTTTTGGATCGGATGTGAACGTGCTGCAAATTTCTTCCTTTTAAATGTGAAGCATTTTTGGGCTGAATAGCCCACAAAATGTGTACGTAGAGCTTGTGAGCCAAGGATTATTACTTTTATATACTTCATTTCGAATTACTATTTCGTGTACGTTTTCCAGCGATATTTTATTTAAGACTCAAAATAAAATCGGTCCTTTTCGGTCCGGTCCAAGACATTTTTTTTTCGGTCCGGTCTTCGGTTCGGTTCGGTCCCGGTCTTGTTCAGAGGTTATTTTTTTTTGATCCGGTCCGGTCTTTATCGAAAGACCGGACCGGACCGATTTCACCCCTAGAAACAGCCCAAATCCAAGATTTTCATTTTTGACGGTCACAACCCAAACGAATTAGATTGGATTATTTCATGAGCTAGTCCCGCAAAATTGGCTTTTAGGGAGACAATCCTCCGTAATTGGCATTTCGAGTGGGTAAAAACCGTGAAATTAGGTTCTGTAAGAGCCAAATAGTCCGCAAAATTTGGGATTTGCAATGGTAAAATCCATTAATTTTTTTTTAAAGGAGCGAGATCCGATAAATTGCTCTTTACAAATGAGCTAACACCCTGGTAATTTTTTTTTTTCAAAAGGGTGAAATCCGTGAAGTTGGTCCTTTCAGAGAGATAGTGTGGTTAAAATCATCTGTTTCGACCCCCCATTTACGGAACTTTAAGTTTAAGGAAATGTATATAAATACGGGCCCTATTCAGGAGAATCAAAAGTACAGAAACAATCAAGTTTTCACTTCCCTGACAGGGCCCAGGGGCGTAGCGTGATGATGCTCGGAACGGTGGTCATGGTAGATGCCCACCCCGCACTATCAAAAAATTCAAGTATCGGGCTACTCATCTCAATCGGAAATCATCGGGCTTATGGTAGGTGAAACTCTCAGGGTTCTCGGGGGAATTTTCTCCCAAACATCGTATTCGATTTACCTGGGAAGGACCCGTTTAACAAATTCGCTTTTTTCAGAATAAACAGACCGGCGTGGTGTCAGATTGACAGATTCTTGGCGTGGGAATGTTTCTCGGGGCAGAAATCAGCAGTTTCCTAATCTCTGTGGGCTATATTTGAAGTAATTAAGCCAGTATGATGTAGGTACGATCAAAGATAGTGGAGGGGGTATATCCTGGAGAGAACCAACTTCACGAGAATGGGTCTTCAAGAAACCGATTTCGTGGGGTTTAATCGTTGAAAAAAACAATCTTGGGGGTTTGGATCTGTAGAAAAAAAAGTCATGAGCCTGGCTTACATGAAAAACTCAAACTTTGAGGATTTGGATTTCCAAAAACCAATTCACGGTTTTAACTCCTGAAACCTCTTATTTCGAGGATTGACTCTGAGTAGAACCAACTTCACAGGTTTTTCGCTTCAATAAACCAATCTCAAGGGCTTTTGTTGTTCAGAAAACCAATCTTGAGGGTTAGCATCTTCAAACAACAGAATTTGCGGAACTTGGCATACTCAAAATACCAATTTTGCGGGTTATTTGTCTCAATAAAAAACAATTTTACGGATTCGGCTCTCCATAAAAACAATTTTTCCTCCTTTGGTTAATCAAAAGACCTCAATTCCGTGAGGTTGGCTCTGTCAAATTCTTCCAGCTTACATTTGACGCGTAGAGGGACGGAGCGTGTTTGCGTGGAACACTGATCGGTTGTGGGATGCAATCCGCGGCTTCTGGAACGCTTTGTCCAGTTTTTAGACTGTTTTGCCTCCTAAGAGAGCCATTGCATCGCCAAGACTCAGCTTTCGGTCAATTTCATTGTAGTTTTTACGCCTCCTCCCACTAACTGGCAGCCGTTATACTGTTATAGATAGCTCTTGGGGGCGCCCTGGTCTGCACTGGAACATTTTGTGCGGTTTTGGTGCTTCTTGGTAGACATGAAGCCACAATTTCTTTCACGGAGCACCTGACAACTACGGGCACTGGGCAGTTGAATGATGTGGAGTGTTTTATACCGGTGGTGCGCAAAAAGGACTCTATATTTATCCCAACTGTGCTCGGTTCTTTTTTTTTTTTTTTTTTTTTAAACAAAAAATAATGCGAAGACGTAGCATTCACGGACGTAACAGATTAACTAAGCAAATTCGTTTATGATTTCGTAGACTGCGACTGAGAAGAAAAATAAAATTGTAATTAAAATACAACTTGAGGAGAACTTAGGATGGAGTGTAACGAGCAGGGGGTACAATAATTCGAACTGATTTTCTACACTTGGGGGAAGTGGACGGGGAGCTCAGGCAAGACCTGGTAGGGGAACGAGCGGGCGTGCGAATCTCTTCGTTCGAGGTTAATAGATCTGGAGCGACTTGTACAGACGGAACGTTGGTGAGGGGAAATTCGTCGGGACGTTTATCAGGATGTTCGGTCTCTGGCAAACGGCTAGGTCTCAACTGGTTTGCTTGGACCTTTCTGATACCACCCAACGACAATTTTACTAAGAAAACGACTGAACTTAAAATTTCCATGACACGGCCGGGTGTCCATTTCTTAAACTGGACTGGAGAGGGTAGTTTGACTAAGACTTTGTCGTTTAGATTGAACTTAACATTTACGTGCTTTGTGACATCTTTGACTTCAGACCCAAAAGAACCGAAGTTTGGGTGCATCATCGAGCACGGAGCTCTCACTGGATAACTGAACATCAAGGATGCAGGGCTTGAACCAGTCGACGTCGTTGGTATATTCCTGTAACCCATAAGAAACGACACGATGACGTCATCCAGTTTGTCTCTGGATGTCGTACTTGAGAGGGCTATCAGTTTTTTTTTTTAACGCTGATTTGACAGTTTGGACTGCTCTCTCCGCTAAAACGTTACTAGCTGGGTGGAATGGAGGGCTAGTAATAAAATTGATTTTACATTTTCCTAAAAAAAAGACGGAATTCCGCAGAATTGAATGGAGGTCCGTTGTCCGATACTAGAGTTACCGGAAAGCCAAAAGTTGCAAATAATTTTTTTAGTGCTCGAACCACCGGTTCCGTAGACGTAGAGCCCATTCTTACCACCTCAATCCACTTCGAATATTCGTCTATAACCAACAAAAAGGTTGATTGGTCCAGGTAGAAAAAATCAATGTGGACTCTTTGCCAAGCTTTGTCGGTCTTCACCATAGGTTTTACGATAGGTTTACTGTTAGCATTTTGGGACAATTGACACGCCGCACAACTGTCCACTAAGCGTGTCAAGTCACTCTCGATGCCTGGCCACCAAACCCAAGACCTTGCAAGCATTTTTGAACGGACGATCCCCGGATGTAACAGTCTTAAAACTCGGGAACGGAGACGTTCGGGGATCACGACTCTATGCCCGTAAACAATACAACCCTTTTCGAGTGTTAAAGAAGTTCGAAACTTGAAATAAGGTCGCACTTCTGGTTCAAGTTTGTTAAAGTCTGCCCACCCGTTTTTCATGTACTCGAAGACAGCTTTTGTTACAGGGTCTTCGTTGGTGGCAGATGCTACGTCCTTATGATCCACTAAATTTTCTTCAAACGTTACATTGATTAAATTGCACTGAAGGTCCACTGGTTCCTCGGGCAATGGAAGGCGAGACAACGCATCCGCGTGCCCGATGGAGGAGCCCTTTTTATACTGTACTGTGTACGAATATTCAGACAGTCTCAAGGCCCAGCGTTGCAGTCGGGAGGCTGCCGTTTGAGGAATCGACTTTGAGGGACCGAATATGTGTTGCAACGGCTGGTGATCCGTCACTAACGTAAATTTTTGCCCCCAAAGGTACTTTTCAAACTTAGTGACCGCGAAAATGAGGCCTAAAGCCTCATTGTCTAGTTGGCTATAGTTTCTTTGGGTTGCTGTTAACGTCGCTGAAGCGAACGCAACCGGTAGCTCCTGCCCCTCTACCACATGACATAGCACTGCACCTAAGCCATAAGAACTACAATCGGATGTTACGACTATGGGTAGCTTTGTGTTGAACAGTACCAGAAGGGATTTATCAGAAACGAGCTCTTTAGATTTCTCAAAGGCTTCCTGGCATTCCTGTGACCAAATCCACTGGACTGATTTCCGCGTGAGATTGTGGAGTGGTTCTAGTAAGTCAGGGGGACAATTCAAAAACTTATGGAAGAAATTCAGTAAGCCCAAGTATGATCTCAATTCCGAAACATTCGTGGGGGAACGTGCTTCAACTTTTTCAGGACTGGGAAGTAAGCCAGTGTCGTCCAAGAGATAGCCGAGGTAATTTATTGAAGTCGTGAGGAACTGGCTTTTGGCACCGTTAATCTTCACGTTGAAGTGATTTAGCCTTTCTAAAATCTGAAATAAAGTTTGCATACATTCTTCCTTTGTTGCCCCACCCACGATTATATCGTCCAAGTACGCACTAGTTTTTGGGATACCTCTTAAAATTTGATCCATAATACTTTGAAAAACGAATGGTGCAGCGGAAACTCCGAAAACTAAACGGCGGTGTCTATAAAGGCCACAATGAGTGTTGATGGTAAGTAAAGGCTGACAGGCCTCGGAAACCTTAACCTGCAAATACTCGTTTTTCAGGTCTAATCGGCAAAAGTACTTGCATGGATGATGGAAAAAGCAGCGCCACTATCAACCTCAAAATTAATTTCTGATGCCCCAGGACTCAATTTAACAGGGAAAAACAAAGGACTACTTACAAAATCTGAATTAACGCTAGAACAAGCGAAGACCGTGGAGGCATCTCTGTTTGGACAGCAACGTGCGATGTGGCCGATCTTGGCACAAGTTAAACAGGTCCAATCCTTGGACGGGCATGATTCTTCGCCGTGATTGTAACGGCCGCAACGAGAACAAGAAGGCTGCGCTGAACCAGATCGGCTTGGTGACCGAGTAACTTGGGGCCTCGACGATCTCGTACGGCTGAACGAACGGCGTCGCGGTGATGGTTGTGCTGTGACTGCATGAATATGAGGTCGGGACCCTGATTGCACGAGGAGAGCATCACGTTTTACAGCGTCCATGTCTTGGACTGACTTAACGGCTTGGTCGAAAGTAAGATTGGTCTCCCCGATCAACCTGCGAATCATCGATTCGTCCGACAGGCCCACAATTATACGGTCACGAAGTGCCTGGTCTCGGAAATCACCGAAGTTACAGGTTGCTGCTAAATGTTTGAGAGCGATGATAAACGACTGCACCGACTCGCCCGGTTCTTGGTACCGTCTGTTGAACTTCAAGCGTTCGGCTATTTCGCAACGGGCAGGAGAATAGTGACTTTTAAGCCTGTCGATGACAGTGACAAAGGGTAAGTCCAATGGCTTTTCGGGCGCCACGACGTTTTTGAGCGTCTGATAAACGTCTGATCCGATAAGAACTACAAAAGGGCTCACTTTTTCGACATCGGGAAGGTGGTTGACTGAGAAGAACGCTTCCAGTCTTTCCAAGTAGTTCTCGAATGGTTCAGTCCCTTCGACAAATGGGGCGATCGAACCGATAATGCCAGCTCTTTTTATTGTTGACGACGTCGAAAGCGAAGCTGGGGCGCTCGAAGGAACATTTCCACTGGACTTCTTAGGAGTCTCACACGTGTCCGAGTTGGGATCCGTTGACTCTGATGAATCCCGGGAACGACTCAACTTCTTGAGATTTTTTTTCTTGCGAACCATCCTCGTTGCCAATGAGGAAGTAACATAAAAAATAAAAATCGCTGGAGACATTTTTTTTCGGAAGAAAATGACTAAATATGACCAGGAATTGAATATTAGTGCGTTAATGATTGATTTCGATTTATAGCGAAATAATAAAACTTGCCAATTTTTTTTGTTACCTTAAACGGCCGGTCTGTGACTCGTGACGTAACTAAGGGGTCGTGACCCCTCCCAACCCTATGCATCGTGGCTGTTATCATGTGTTGCCCCTTCTTGTCCCTCCCTTTCTCTAAAGTCCTATTGTTTGATTTGTGGGAAGCCATTGTGAAGGTTATGCGAAGGCTGTTATTGCGTCATCAGTCTATCTAGCCTATTTCAAATGGGTCCCGCAACCCAATAGTTTTAAAAATTAATAAAAAAATGTAGGGCCTGATTTCATTTGAACGGATCGTGTTATCATGAGTTTTGGTAACCAACCTATCAAGATGGCATGATTTTGGAAAATGTGTTACTTCCTCATTGATGTGTCCGAGGTAAAAACGGAAAAAAGAACAACACACAAACGACAGCAAAGCGAGCAAACAGAGCAACGGCCGAGTTATTAATACAGGTTACTCAAGTAGGTTGCAAAGCAACTTGGAACGAAAACAAGGCGAGGGGGAATAAACACCAGTCACGTGACTGAGGACATTTCAGAAGGTCCTTGCTTCAATGCGCAAAGGACAAAACTCTCTCTAGTGTTATATATACTCTAAGATCACAACTCACTTCTTCATGTTCCGCCACCACTGAAACGAGATTTTTAATTATTTTTTTTAAAATGAGTTCGTTAAAATTGACGGAGTTATTGGTTGATACGGTTCAATCGAATAATTCGTCAAAACTGACTGAGTGATCGGATGATTTGGATCAACCGAATGAAACAGTTGATGTTATTTAACCGAATAGCTGAAATAAACTCAACCGAGCAATCACTCGGTTAAACCGCTCGGTTAAAAAAAGAGGTATGACCGAGTGCAAGGCACTCGGTTGTTTCAACCGAAAAAAATCGGTTGCAATTTCTACCCCAGTACGCTCGGTTAAATTTGAGCGAATTTCAAGCCAATTGTTTCCCCAGTGTAGTGATGGGCAATAATGGTCTTTGGATAACTATATAACGCAAATAATGGATGATTTGCGTGAGTATTGTGCAAGACTCTTGCAATTCTTGCAAAAAAAAAAAGATCGGAATGATTTTTAAGAAAAGCTAGCCTAATTTGACGGGAAAAGGGAGAGGGCTCTGAATACGCTTATTCGGCAAAAAACGCACTCACAGACAAAAAAGCCACTGGCTGCCCTACACGCATCGGGGCCCGGGGCGGAAATCTTGAAGAGGCCCCTAAAAGTCTCTAATTATACATACCTAATTTCCTAATATAAACCTCTATTGGTAACCGCTAAGGCCTTTTCCTAATTGTAACCGAAGCCTTTTTCTTATTTTAGGCAAATCACCGCTATTTCCACAATCTATCCGCCAAACAGCGATTATGCCAAGTTTAAGCTGCGAATTTCTCCATTTTAGCCGCGAATGAGCGCTTTTGGTCAACTTTTCCAGCGAATTAGCGCTTTTTGCCGCAATTTAGCGCAAATTAGCCACGGATTAGTGGGTAATCCCCCCCCCCCACCTTATAGAAGTAGCTTTTTTATCCTGTGAGTGTGAATCAGCGATGTTTCTCAACTTTTTCTCGAGTTGGCGTTTTCCACAATTTTAGCTGCATTTTAGCGGATTTTTCCTTGAAGGGACCAGGGAACTAGCGCATTACTCAGTTTAAGCTGAAAATCAGCGATTTTTTCTCAGTTTTAGCCGCGAATTTGCGGGTTTTTTACTCATGGCCAAAATATTGGCGCTTTTTCTCAATTTTAGCCTCAAAGTTGACCGAAGAAGCCGCGAATTTTCTCAATTTTAGCCGTGAATTTGTGATTTCCCCAAATTTGAGCCGATAATTAGCGATTTTTCGTAATTTTAGCAGCGTAGTAGCGTTTCTAACCCGTAAGTTAGCGAATTCTGTTCATTTTAACCACGAATTAGCGTTTTCCAATATTTTAAGTTCAAATTGGCAATTTTTCCATTTTTGGCAGCGTATTAGCACTTTTTTTTTTTTCTATTCAGGCTGAAAATTAACCTTTCTCTTAATTTTAGCCAAATAATTACCTATTTTCTCAATTTTAGCTGCTAACTAGCTGGTTCTTCTCCATTTTAGCTCCGCATTAGCATTTTTTTAAATGTTAACCATGGATTAGCGCTTCTTCTCAGTTCTAGCCTTGAATCACATAGCCATGAGTTGCCCTCAGTAGGCGAGATGGCGGAATTAGAAATTCTTAAACACTTTATCCGCAAATTTTTTCCTCAATTTTAGCCGCGAATTAGCGCTTTTTTTCACTTTTAGCTGCGTAGAAGCATTTTTAGCCTGTGAATTCGCGAATTTTCACAATTTTAGCCACGAATTGGCATTTCCTTCAATTTTTAGCCGGGAATAGCACTTTTTTCCTATTTGAGCTGAAAACTAGAGTTTAGTGTGTGTATTAGTGAATGTTTTCAATGTTGGCTGCGTTTTTTTTCAGATTTTAGCCCCACATAAGCAATTTTTTTCTACTTTCTGCTATGGTTTAGCACTGGTTCTCAGTTTGAGCCTCGAATCTTTCAGAAGCTATACGGATACGAATCTGCGTTTTCTCAATTTCAGCCGTGAATTAGTGATTTTGTTCATTTTCATATCCGCGAATTAACGTTTTTCCTCAACTATATCCGCGAATTAGTGATTTTTCTCCATTTCAGCTGTAAAATAGCGTTTTCTGATAATTTTGCAGTGAATTAGCACATCTTTTCACCATTTCAGTTGTGAATTTGCCATTTTGGCCCAATTTTAATCCGAATTAGCGTTGTTTTTGTTGATATTAGCCGAGATTTTTTTTTTACTTTTACAGCCTTGAATTAGTAGCGTGTATTCTCAATTGTAGCCGCGGGCTTGGCCCAAAAACATCACTTATGCATTGATTTCTACATTTTATCCGCGGAATGGCCGTCATATACTGTGAATCTACGATTTTTTTCTCAATCTCTGTCTGGAAGTTGCATCGTGAGACCACAAATCAGCGCTTTTTCACAGTTATAGCCACGAATATTACCGCTTTTTCGCGGTTATAGGCACGAATATTAGCGCTTTTTCCTAAGTTTTTGCCGCGTCAGCCAGTTCTAAATTGCCTATCAGTACATTGGCGCGCTTGTGAGGACCTAACGAAACTGGGGACGGTCTATTTTCTCTATTTTATCCATTTTCCTCAAGAAGGCGCAAATTATTTCTGTATTTCAGCCACCAGAATAGCACTCTCGGGGACTCAATCGAATAGTCAACCCACACTCTTTGCTGATATCACTTGTAACGTTATATTCTCCAGGTTGGATTTGCGATTTTTTTCCACTCTTTTTGCCGTGTACTTGGTTGAAAAAACAGCTCATTATGTGCGCATTTTCAATTTTAACCGCTTAAGGACGTAAAGAAACCGGGAAGGGGGAGGGGGGCAGGACAGTGTATTTTCTCTGTTTTAGTCTCAGATAAAAGACACTAGCGGCTAAAGCGAAATACGTTAATTCGCGGTCAAAATGGGCAAAAAATCTCTATTATTTTAAAGCACTGCTAAAATTAAGAAAAAAACACTTGTTTCACGAGAGTTTCTGCATTTTTTTTTTTTTTCTTACAGGAGAAAATGTGAAGGAAGAATGGAACCAGACAGTAAAGAACCGAAGGACTTGACGCAGCCCAGACCACTTTTTCAGCCAACACAAATCAAGCTCAGGTATTGTATTGTATAGTTGAAGATATTTGATATCGTCAAAAACTTACGTTTTTTGTTCATTTTGTTTCGTTTCACCTTCAGTGGTTCACCTGGAACGTCACCAACAAATTCACCCTCTCCTGGCGGCACAGTCGCTCCATCCCTAAGTCCTGGTTACAACCACAAGATCACCGGCATCCCATACGTGGCTGCTGCAAATCGATATACCGCTCCGGTGCACATAGACGTGGGTGGTACGATTTACACGTCTTCTCTCGAAACTCTTACGAAGTACGTGGACTGTTTTTCATTTATTACACTAAATCTTCAATTGAGTGGTCGGCCGCTCTATTGTGAAATGAAATATTTTTTTTTTACGTCACGAAATGGTTTACTAAGGCATGTGCCCTCTTAAGCGACAGTCTTCTTCTCCCATGAAGTAACAGTGCGTCTTTCCTTGGTCATTTTTTTAATGGAGCTCCAAAGCCAACCATTTTGGAGACTCAATTATAACCTCCAGAAACTGGATATGTAGCCCCAGAACACGTTTTATTGCTTTTACCCTCGCGCTTTTGGCGTGAACTCGTAAAGTTGATCCGAAGTCATCCGAGCATCATAGTTAGCAATGTGAGGCTGCAAATTCTGCGATCAGTGGCGCCGAAAAAGGTTCCAACAAGGTGTAGCAGAACTCTTAAAAAGGACCGATCCATAGCTATTATGGGAGCCTTCCTCCCACAAATCACACCAAACCGCATTGCCACCCACCAGCTAGGCTAGGAGTATGGCGAGAGATGATAAGGGGAAAAAAAGTCAATTCACTGTTGAAATTGAGAAAAATCTCTATTTTAGTGGCCTCAGATTAGGGAAAAGGGCTAATTCGTGGCTGAAATAAAGAAAAATCACCGTTAAAGCTAAAATGAGGAAAAACGCTAATTCACTACTAAAATTTGCTAATTCGTGGTTATTAAATTGAGAGAGAGCAGCGATGAATCTCTCAGCAGGCTCATCTTTGTGACTAAACTTTGCTACTAACCGAAATTTTTGGTTTGAAAGCGTTGTTTTGCGGCTAATATTGAGAAAAACGGCTAATTTGCGAATAAATTAAGAAAAAACAACGATTAGTGCGGATAAAGCGTAGAAAACAGCTAAAAAAAGGCTTATAACAAGCTAATAAACAGCTAAAATTGAAAAACATCACTAATTCACGGCTGAAATTAAGGAAAACGCCAATTCTCTGGTACAATCAGGAAAAACGCTAAAAATCAAGGCTAAAATTAAGAAAATAATAATTCCCGGGTAAAATCAGGAAAAATGTCGATATACGCGGCTAAAATTAGTCGCCCATACACGGGCAGATAATTTTGACAGATTTGATCGGCGAAGAACTAATCGGCGGCTAAAACAGGGAAAACGCTAATTCATAGCTAAAATTGAGAAAAAATCGCGAACTAGCGGATACATTTAAGAAAAATTACTAATTAGCGGATGCATTAAGAAAAATCTATAATTCGCGGGTGAAGTGTGGAAAAACGTTAATAAACAGCTGAAATTGACAAAAAATCACTCATTCACGGCTAAAATTAAGGAAAACGCTAATTGGCGGCTGAAACAGATAAAATGCTAATTTGTGGCTAAAATCGAGATTAATCGCTAAATTTCCAGCTGTAATATTGAGAAAAAGCAGCGATGAATCGCTCAACAGGCTCAGCTATTATTGGGGGGGAAAAAACGCCAGTTCACGGTTTCTCGAGACAACTTCGTGACTAACTTTCACTACTAACTAAAATTTTTGGTTTTAAAACATTGATTCGAGGTTAACATTGAGAAAGCGTGCAAGTGTGCCGATCCGGGGGTGGGGGGGGGCAAGTACGTGACAAAAAGTTTGTGTACGTGCTAATATTCGCGGCTGATACAGTGCAAAAGCGCTAATCCCTAGCAAAATGGGACAAAATCATGACGAACGCGAAATCATGGCGATATACTTGAGAAAAATCGCTAATTCGAGGCAGTAAAATTGAGAAAAAGCAGCGATGAATCCCTAATTCACGGCTAACATTTGGAAAAATATGATAATTCACGGTCAGTTTGAGAAAACCCCGTAATTCACAGCTAAAATGGAAGAAATGCGTCAATTCCGGGTAAGTTTGTCAAAAAGCCCTCATTCGAAGCTAAAATGAAATGAAAAATCAATTTGAGAAAAGTAGCTGATTCCCCGAGGCTAAAATTGAATAAAATTGGTAGGTACTTCGCTGCTGGAACTAGGGAAATAAATTGCCGTTAAAATTGAGAAAAATCGCTAATTGAAATTAGGATAAAGCGTTCACTCGCACCAAGAATGGATAAAAACGCTAATTCGCGGATCAAAGAGAGAGAATTCGTGAATTCACAGCTAAAATTGAGTTAAAGCAGTGATTCTCGCCTAAATTTGAGAAATCATTCGCGGCTATAACTGAGAAAACTCTTTTAATTTCTCGGCAAAAATTGTGATAAGCGCTTATTTGCAGCTAAAATAGTGAAAAAGCGTAATTCGCGGCTAAAAAAAATGGTTCTGGCCCAAAAAAAAACAGTAAGTATATAATAGGATTAACTTTGACAAGGGCAGGGGTGTAGGTACGAGAGGGGGATATGGGTGATAGACCCCCCCCCCCCCAACAAAGCACGCTATAATATTGACAAATAAAAGACGCTTTCTGGTTAAAATCGGACAAAAATGGCAAATTCACAACTGAAATGGCGTAAAATCGCCCATTCTCGTATGAAAACGGGAATAGGATGCTGAATGGCCACAAAATTAGCACAAAACGCTATTTCACAGCTGAAATTGGGAAAAATCACTAATTAAAAAACGTTAATTCGCGGATACAAAATGAAGAAAATCACTAATTCGCGGCAAAAATTGAAAGAAATCACCATTTAGCGCAGCTAAAATTAAGAAAAACTTTAATTTTCAGTTCAAATCCGTGAAAAATGCTAATTCTCAGTTAAAAATTAAAAAAAAAAATTGCTAATTTGCAGCTTAAATTGAGTCAAACGCCAATTCTTTGCAAAAATTGACAAAACTCGGTAGGTAATGCACGGTTTGGAAACGCTACCACGCTGCTAAAATTTAGAAAAAGCGAAAATTCGCTGCTACAATTGAGAAACATCACTAATTCTCGTGAAATTTATAATTAAAAAATGATGATTTTTGGACAGAAATGGATGGATAGATGTAAATTTTTTGGTTTGAAAAAAAAGAAAAATACATTTATAATTTAAATTCGCACCTACTGAAGGCATTTTTGTGACTAAAATTAAGAAAAATTGCAAATTCATGCTTGGCTTTAGTATAATGTTGAAAAATACGCTAATTCACGGCTAGAACTGAAAAGAAGCAATAATCTATACCTATTAAAGTTACATAGTTTTGCTAATGCGGTGGTAAAGTGTGAAAAACCGCTAATTTGCGGGTGATATTTAGAAAATAAAATGATCAGCCTGGTCAAAATTAAGAGAAAGATTAATTTGAAACCTAAAAATTGATAAAATTGCTAATTTGCGGCTAAATATGGAAAAAATCGCCAACAGCTAAAATTGCGCCAATCGCCAATTTGTGATTGAAGTTGAAAAAATTCGCTAATTCACAGATTTGAAACGCTACGACGCGTCGCCGCTAAAATTAAAAAAAAAGAGCTAATTCGTGATTTATAACAGATAAACCGCACGGAGGAAGAAATAATGACGAAGCTAGCTTAAAACTGCTCCATTTGAAGCCACACCACACCAGGTTTTTACATGTTTATTGCCAGTGCAATGACGTCACATACACTCCAAGTGCCAGTGAAGAGATGGCAAATGGGAAACGCTATTAGTGTTGACTTCTATCACAAAATTGAGCATTTTGAGCCGGCGTCGTGGTGATAAAAAATGGCTCATTCTCTCGGAAACTGTCATTCTTAACAACAAAAAAATGTGTTCTTTGCAAATCCGGCGCCAGAAGTTCGTTTGAAAACGACAAAATCTCATTTTATTGAGAAAAGCGAGATACTGCTCTAAATATTGATTGAAAAATCATATCTCGGAAACTATTGAGTTTCGGACCATGATATATTTGGCTTTTTTGATTGCAAATCAATTCTATTTTAACCCATTTTACTTTTTTGTAGTTATTCTGAAACACCCGTGTGTACTTACATGCGTATAACACAATAGTTTTGTTTCGAGCTCTCAAGGAGTGTAGTAGTCCACAGTGCAGTTTGATTCTCATCAAATTTTCTCCTTTTCTTTTCTTATAGTTTCTTATTTGTGCGGGTCAAGATACACGCCAAATCGGAAATAGGGAGCACCTAATTTTTTCCTTTTCTTTCTTTTTAGTTAATCCCCCCCCCTTTTTTTAAACAGTACAAGTAAGAAGAATTTTTAATTTTAATTTTCTAATTGGTGGAAGATATCGCTGAATGGACGTGAAGAAGACGTCCTCAGGGGTCGATCAAACGATTCCCCCGGATAAAAGTGATCGCCCGAATAGTGGCGGAAGAGGTTCTGAAGTAATGGAAGTTGTTAATGATGAGAGAAATAATGGAACGGTAGGACAATTGTCGCAAGGAGAAAAGGCCAAAAAGAAAGTTTACGAACTCTTTCATTACGAATTGTGTGACAAAGGTCCTTTTTTTGTTTTTATTGAGAGTGAAGGCGATGGTAACGGCATCGGACGCCTCCACCCCATGGCTTTGGGAAAAATAATTTTCTTGGATCATCCACAATTAAAAACGTCGGTTATTTCAGTTAAAAAAATTGATAAAAACAGAGTCAAAGTTGAACTATCCAACAGGGAAAGTGCAAACGCTCTAATAGACTCCCCAAAACTTAAAGAGAAAAAACTGCTTGCGTATGCCCCCTCTTTCATCGTACAAAAACAAGGCGTAATAAGGGGAGTTCTCCCTGAGCTTTCTGGCGAAGAAATTGTTAAGAGCATCGAGTCATCTACTTACGAACCAATCAAAGTTCTTAGGGCTAAACGTTTCTCGAGAAAAGTGACAGAAAAAGATAAAGAGAAATACGTACCAACTCAAACTGTCTTAATAACTTTCAGAGGGCAGAGCTTGCCTAACAGTGTATTGTTGCACTATGTACACTGTCCAGTTGAACCTTTCATTCAAAAAATAAACCAATGCTTTAATTGCCTCGGATACGGACATAAAAAGGACCAATGTAACAGTTCCCCACGCTGTAGTAAATGTGGCGAGGAACATACCAGCGATAAATGTAAGGAAGACCAGCCTTTAAAATGCGTGCATTGTAAGGGACAGCATTCTTCACTCAGTACCAATAAATGCGTTGAGTTCAGTAAACAAAAATCAATCCGAACAATAATGGCAAATGAAAACCTATCTTTTACCGAAGCCAAAGACAAAATAAACATGAGATCTTTTAAAAACGTTGTAACCAATCAAATAGTACCAGCAATTAATAATAACTCCGTGTTTCCCCCTCTTCAAGATTCAAATCGTATACCCCAAAACGTGCACGACCAATAACTCCTCCAAATGCAACAATGGAAGCACACAAAGCAATAATAGCTAATGTCAACGCTTTAAACAGAATCACACCTATCACTCACAATCCTTATACATCACAACAGGACTCTTCCGCCGAAATGGAAAATAAAAATAATGACTCTGACATAACTTCATTATGTGAATCTATAATTGATATTGTATTAAGCTCGAAAAATAACGTCTCGATAACAAGACAAGAGTTACTATCAGAATTAAAGGCAAGGATTGACCATTTCACTTTTTTTAAATAATAAAAACAATTTTAGCATAAATATGGAATATGAAATAAAAATCCTTCAGTGGAACGCTAGATCTCTAGCTGCCAAATTGTGTGAAACAGAGAATTTTTTAATAGAAAATGACATAGCTTATGCCGCTATATCTGAAACTTGGTTCAAACCAAATATTTCTGTGTTAATATTAAATTGACACATGATCGGTGGGGGGTTGTTGTTTGTTTGGATTTAAAATAAAAGAAAGTAAAATTTCGTTAAACGTCTCCGGCATTTCTTGATAATAAAACATGATGCCAGGTGAAAATGGCGGAAACCTACTAGAGCCGAGCAGAGGCTTGCCTCCAACCTCGGCTGTGCATGACATTTCTACGTATCGACCAAATGCTGCTTCGCTCCCGGGTAATATCGACGTCAGTAATCCGAATTGGGAGAAATGGTCTACGAGATGGCAACGATACAGGATCGCAACATTCCTAAATGTTATGCCCGAAAGTTACCAAGTAAATCAACTTCTGCTGGCCCTTGGTGAAGACTCAGAAGAATTGTACTTGCGTTTCGATTTAAACGACGAAGAAAAAGACAATTACGCGATCGTTTTGGAAAAGTTCGCTCGTCACTTCGCGGGGAAAACAAATCTCGTTTTCGAAAGAACAAAATTTTTTGCTCGTAAACAACAAGCAGGGGAACCGGTGGAACACTTCATCAATGAATTGCATGCTATCGCTCGGAATTGCAATTTTGAAAACCTGACGAAGGATGACTTAATTTTACACAAGATTCTACAGGGAATGTCAGACGTACGTTTGTCCGAACTTCTACAGACTGAGATTACTCATTCTACGCTACCTCTACGAGTCATGGAAGAAAGAATAAAACAGGCAGAAAAAATTCGAGAACAACAAGCTGTAATTCATTCTGAAGATCCAGGTCAGGAAATCAATTCCTTGAGAACAAAATCATCTGCAAGACAAGGCCTTGCTCAGAAGTGTGGTAAGTGTGGCAATACTTATCATAGTGGTAAAGAATGCCCGGCGACAAAAGCTCGGTGTTTTAAGTGCAATTTGATTGGTCATTTCTCCTCAGTTTGTCGAACAAAAAAAGTAAATCACGTTTCTGACAATCAAACTGACGATTTTATCGAAAAATCACATTATAATCTGGGGCTGATTGAAATAAGTTCCATCAAAACAAATAGAAATCAGAACTGGGAGGTAGACTTGACTATTGGTTCCAAAATCCTGAAGTTTCGAATTGACACGGGAGCGGATGTGTCAATTATTTCCGAAAATGATTTCAATAACTTGTTCCGGCGAAATTATAGCCTGGAAAAGGTAAATTCTACTTTCCTTGGCCCCGGGAAAAATGTACTAAACATAGCGGGAAAATTCGCTGTAGATATAGCTCTCAAAAAGAAAAAAATTAGAGACTACATTTATGTGTTGAGAGGTTGTCAACAACCATTACTAGGTCGTCCTGCGATTGAAAAGCTTGGTATTTTAGGGCGAATCGACTCTGTTGCGAGAAATACACCCAGTGAATATTATAAATCGCTGTTTCCTCAACTTTTTAGTGGGATCGGTGTGATGAATTACTCTTATTCAATTAAATTGAAAGAGGACTGCAAACCCTATGCTATTAGTGCTCCTCGTAGGCTCCCAATTCAGCTAAGGAGCCAAACAGAAAAAGAGCTTAAAAGAATCCGGACGAGGTCCGGATATGTGTTGATTATTCGTACTTAAATCAAGCAATAAAAAGAGAGCGCGTGATTCTCCCTGGAGTAAATGACATTTTGCATCAACTCTCTGGTGCAAAGATATTTTCAAAAATAGACTGTCGAAGTTCTTTTTGACACAGATTCGTCCGCTCTGAGACGTTTTTTGGCATGCTTAATTACCACGCAAAATTTTTCCCAAGACTCAGTAACGAAACCGAACCCTTGAGAGACCTCTTAAAGAAAGGCAGGTACTGGATTTGGGATAAGTGCCATGACGAAGCCTTCAATCGTATAAAAAACATGCTGTGTTCAGCGCCCCTACTAGCATTTTACAATCCAAACTTGCCTATCAGAGTGTCTGCTGATGCCAGTTTAATGGGGTTAGGGGCGGTTTTGGAACAAAAGGCGGGAAACTGTTGGAAACCGGTCCAATACGCGTCAAGGAGTTTGACTGATACTGAGAAACGGTATTCAAATCTTGAACGAGAAGCCTTGGGACTCGTTTTCGCTTGCGAAAAATTCGAAGACCTTTTGATTGGGGCACCTTTTGTGTTGCGCACTGACAACAAACCTCTGGTGACCTTGTTTGGGAAAAAACCTCTAGCGGATTTGAGTGCCAGAATCCAACGCATGAGGATGCGAATGCTCAAATTCAACTACAAAATGGAATATGTGTCTGGAAAGGAATTTTATATTCCCGATACTCTTTCTCGTGCCCCTCGAAATCTTGAAAATGATAGCAATGATGATGTACTGAACGATGCAGACATTGAAATTTTCGTTGACCAAGTTTTTAATGCCAATGTTAGCGATGTCAGAATGGCTCAGTTTTTGAAAGGCCAAGAAAGTGACCCAATTTTCGGAATGCTAACAACGTATATCAAGAATGGCTGGCCAAAGACTCCTGATTTTCGAACTATTCCCTATTCAAAGTTCAAAAACGATCTTTGGATTAAGGAGGGCTTAATTAAGTATAAGAATCGATGCGTAGTTCCACCTAAGCTTCAAGTTGAAATTTTGAACCGTATTCACAATGATGGCCATGGTGGGGAATCGAAATGCATAGAGAGAGCAAAGCAATGTGTTTGGTGGCCAGCTATTACCCAAAACATAAGAGAAAAAGTATCAAACTGTCGTAAATGTGCTACGACGAGGGTTCAAAGGCCGGAACCTCTTTTACCGTCTACACTGCCCGATCGACCATGGCAATCTCTAGCCATGGATTTCTTCAAGGCAAAAGGGATCTGGTATTTGGTAGTGGGAGATTTCTTTTCGAAATACTTGGATATTCGTCCGTTTCCTCGACAAATGAAAACAGAAGATGTAATCAGTTACCTAAAACAATTATTTTCTCAGTTTGGGGTTCCAGAAACAATAAGGTGACGCTGGTAGTAATCTGACTTCATTCCAAATGAAAAAGTTCGGGAAAGAAATGGGGTTTACTGTTGTTCATTGCAGTCCAAAACATTCGCAGGCTAATGGTTTCGCCGAGGCGATGGTTCACATTGCCAAAAACATGGTTCTGAAATCAACCGATTTACAAATCGCTTTACTGGCGTATCGCTCCTCGCCTCAAATTCAGCAATTGTCGCCATCAGAGTTGCTTATGGGACGCCGTATGAGAGGAACGCTACCAATAGACCCAGAATTGCTTGAACCAAAATGGCCTGATCTCGATTTGTTTCGAAGAAATTTCAACAAACATGTCATCAAAACTAAAACTTGGTTCGATCAAAGGCATTCAAGTCGGGAACTGAGGGAGTTAATACCGGGAGAGGAAGTTTTCATCAAAGACAAAAATAAATTCGGTACAGTGTCTTCCAAATCAAAGGACGCAGTTCGCCGATATATAGTTTCTACTGAATCTGGGACGATTGAAAGAAATAGAGTCGCTTTGATACCCTCGAAAAATAAGCCCCGGTTGAATTCCCCGTATTATAATAGCATCGAAAAGTCCAAAAAATTGCGAACGGAGAGAAATTTCTCGACCCTTACAAGATGATGAGGATTTCTTTTGGAGACAAAATTACGACGAAACTCATGGGACAGCACAAAGAAGAGAGAAAGAAAGAAGAAAGGAAGAAAGAGAAGAGGAACAAAGAAGAGAAGAACAAAGCAAAGAGGATCAACGAAAGCAACCTGAAGATCAGGAGGAAAATGAAGGAAGAGAGGCGGGACGAGCAGTTGAACCCGAAGACACAAGAGAATTTCCAGATAACGAAGAGGCTGCAGATGAATGGCAAGTGGTCTCCTACAAAACCAGGAGTGGGTGGAGATCGAGGCCGCCTATGCGTTTTGGATATTGACGAATCCATTTTTCAAAGAAAGGGAAATGTGTTAATATTAAATTGACACATGATCGGTGGGGGGTTGTTGTTTGTTTGGATTTAAAATAAAAGAAAGTAAAATTTCGTTAAACGTCTCCGGCATTTCTTGATAATAAAACAATTTCCTACCGTATCAAAGGTTACCATATAGTTAGAAATGATCGTAGTGACGGTAAAGCAGGAGTCGCCCTCATAATCAGAAATAATCTCACGTTCAATACCATCGATAACCTCCACGCTGTGAACGGTCTAATGACGGTCGGAATCTCAGCCTCCTTTTCCAATGGGAAAAGCCTAAATATTATTTCTATCTACAATTGTCCCACGAATAATGTAACTCAAGCCCAATGGGATCAATTGTTTAAAGCCATCCCGCACCCTTATTTAGTACTCGGTGATTTCAACTGCCATAGTACGGTATTGGGTTCCCGTTTCACTCAGCGAAAGGGTACTGCACTCCTCGATGCGGCTGGAAGCTGTAATTTGTCCTTTTTAAACTCCGGCTGCCCAACTTGTATTAACCCTGCCAACCCAGCCCATTTCTCCGCCATCGATATAACTCTCTTTTCAGCCGCCATTGCCTCATACTTTACATGGGAAATAGTACAAGATCCAAAGGGATCGGACCATCTACCAATCCGTATTGCTAAAACTGCGAAATTCCCTACTTTGCGGAAATGGCGCTCGCATAAGGCTGACTGGGACAACTTCCAAAGTGAATTGCATAGTTACCATAACAATTCTTACAAGGATTTAATGTTTAACATAAACCGAGCATGCGAAAAGTCGATCCCAAAACGCTCAGAAAACCCCTTACCCTCTAAAAAGCATGCTATTTGGTGGAATCATAACTGTGGCAAGGCTTCAGAAGAAAGGAAAACTGCTTTCCATAATTATAAAAATTCACCGTCCTTATCGTCGTATTTACTGTACAAACAAAAAAGCGCGAGTGCTAAAATTGTCTATAAAAACGCAAAACGAGAATCTTGGAAAGACTTTTGTGAACAATTACATAGGAACACGCCTATGAAAAACATCTGGTCCCAACTTAAGACACTGAAAAATGCAGCTCTTACTCAAGCACCCGCAAGTCACTCAGGTGACTGGTGTCACGAGTTTTTGGAAAAACTTACACCAGATTTTGCTCCTTCACCTCCAACAGAGATCAGTAATAAACATCCTATTATGTCTAACGTTTTAATGAAAGAAGTCTCGTTGAAGGAATTAGACAGAGTGTTGTCTAAATCGATGAATACAGCACCGGGAATGGACCATATCGACTATCCTATTCTAAACTATCTACCCGAAAAAACAAAAAATGACATGGTTAACATTTATAATGCAATCATAACGGATATACAGGGTGTCCAAAAAGCGACTGGACAGAGAAAAACCAGTGAAGTGGCAACTGATTTCTGATCGAAATGACTATTTGCACTTTTCCGAAATTCCGCTTTGTTTCCGAGATATCCGCCATTTTCTGATGTTTTCAGAAACAGCTTGTTGCAATGGCAAAAATGATAAGCCCATTGGAAAGAGTACAAAATTTCCTATTTAAAGAGCCTATTTTTATCCAGATCAGACGACATCTACTACGTTTTGAATTAGCTTATTAGCGAAGAAACTTAATTCCGGAAGTATAGGTGATACGATGATGTAGTCAGAAAATTAAGTTTTTTCGCCAATAAGCTGATTCAAAACGTAGTAAATGTCGTCTGATCTGGATAAAAATAGGCTCTTTAAATAGAAAATTGTGTGATCTTTCCAATGGGCTCATCAGTTTTGCCATTGCCACTATTACTGCGTGTGCAACAAGCTGTTTCTGAAAAAATCATAAAATGGCGGATATTGAATTTCGGAAAAGTGCAAATACTCATTTCGATCAGAAATCAGTTGCCCCTTCACTGGTTTTTCTCTGTCCAGTCGCTTTTTGTACACCCTGTAGAAATCCCAGAAGAATGGAAAGACTATTGTGTGGTCCCTCTCCTGAAGCCCGGCAAACCACCCAATACTAGTGAGTCAAATCGACCCATATCCTTGTCCTCTTGTGTCCTTAAGACCTTTGAAAGAATCCTAAAAAATAGACTCGAATACTGGCTCGAACACAACAGGGTACTCCCCCAAAGTCAGTTTGGGTTTCGGAAGGGTCGCTCTTGCACCGATAGTATAGCTGAATTAATCACGAATATTCAAATATCATTTTCCGAAAACAAAACTCTGGTCGCCGCGATGTTAGACGTTACAGGCGCTTTTGATAATGTTGATCTGCATACTTTGGCCCTATCAATGCTCGATGTGGGGATATGCCATAGTTTTGTAGAATTAATCATGGGTCTAATTAGTGAACGTCGAATCCATGTATTAACAAGTGACAAAATGATTGGACCCCGATTGTCTCGGTCAGGCTTACCACAGGGAGATATCCTAAGTCCCATTCTCTATACCTTGTACACTCGAGATATAGAGAGTTCTCTCCCGAATGGAGTTAAAATTCTGCAATACGCAGATGATATATGCATCTACGCAAAAAACACGACACCGGAGAAGTCCTTGAATTTGCTCAAGGACGGAATCCTTCCTCTAAGATCCGCTTTACTAAAAATCGGCCTTGACATATCCCCTTCAAAATCCGTAATTTGCCCTTTCTCCAGGTCAAGAGCTTTCCCATTGCCTCCTTCTGTCGACATTGGAGATTTTACAGTCCCTGTTGGTGTTGAATTGGTCGAAACACATCAACCAGCTTGTGAAAAAGGCTGAAAAATACATCAATGTAATGCAGATAGTCAGTCATTGTCGCTGGGGAGCAGACCCCAAAATTATGTTGACCTTTTACAGAGCTACTATTCGCTCATTATTTGACTACGGAGCAGTTTTTTATAGCCAGGCAGCACATAATCATCTTCGAAAGCTGGACATCATACAACATAAATGTATCAGACTTTGCGTGGGTTTCTTGAAATCGACTCCTATTGATGTGATGCTACGTGAGGTGGGAGAGTGTCCACTACACATCAGGAGAGGAATTCTATCTGACAGAATGATTCTAAAAATTAAAAGTCTCTATCCTCACCTATTCCAACAGCTGTCAACCCTTAACCAACTTGATCTTTCCTCTAAATATTGGATGAAAAAGAAAGCTCCCTTATTAGCAGTAAGATTTCGTAGCATTCATAACACTTGTCAACAAGTGCTATCGTTAGATCGATTACCAATGTATAATCTACCAGGGGGCTTATTCTGTAAAACATCGAAGCTTTTACACGTTGCCTAGAAAGCAATGTTGCTATGGTAGAACTGTTGAAATCTGTTTGTTGCTTTTCCGCATTGCAGTTTTAGAGAATACCGATTTAGCAACATTGAAAATCGACTTCGGAATAATAACCAAAGAACTGGAGGAGACCAAGCCATTAAATATGCACTGAAAGAAAATAAAATACGCATTTGAACGTCTGTAAATTCAATTTAAAATTGCCTTTATTGCTGTCAAATAATAAATTATATTGAATTGCCAACAGCTTGTTTTTCATATCGTTAAGGGAGAGTTCAAAAATGTAAATAAGGCAGCAGTGAGGATCATATCACGTGGCACGTGTAAACGTGCGGTTTCTTTAGTCTATAGCGGGAGCGTACTATGAATCCTCACGCCCAAGTAGCCACGAAGAATCAAGCACTAGTAGCTAGAATCTACCCGAGTAATGTGGGAAATCAGCAGCGTGCCTCTTCACGACGATTGAGAGGCGAGGATCGAGGAAAATTCCCGAAGATGAGAGCGAACAATTGATGAGAATGCCATGGATGAAAATGCCGACATGCTGACGTCTAAACCATTCAAGACAGGACTAGCGGCTTTCTCGACCACACAACACTCTCATCTGAGACTTCGAGCTAGAATACTTCTCGCTGTGGGCTGATCCTCCACAAGCTGCTGCGCCGGAAGTCAGAATGGCGAAGATCAGAAGCGCGAGTAGAGAACCTATAATCAGACAGGTAAAATCACAGACGCCATGTTCGCTCTTATCAATTATCAGCCTTGTAAAATCCACCTTTTGTTGATGTTTTGTGAATGTCAACAAACCACCCCCAACCATCCTTATTAAACTGATAAGAACGAACATGGCGCCGTATGCGTCTACTCGTCTTTAAAGGTTCCTTAGCGCGAGCTGAGATAAGAAACTTTCGACGTTCTTATCCCATGACAGACTTGAATAAAAAATCTAGCCCGAGGAAAGTTAAAATTCACAATGATAACGGGGTTTGATAAAGATGAAAGCAACACTGCAATCGAATTTGTCGATATAGCAACAGAGTCTGGTGGTGCTACTATAATAACCTACTAAAGAAATACTCCTTAGCAACGTTGCTTCAAATTCATTGTTTCTAAAATTTCAGAATGCCGAATAGCAACGTTTCTATGATGGATAGCAACATTGCAATCGAAATTTGATTGCTATCGTGTTAGAGAATAAGGCCCCAGGGCCAATATACTCATCCTTTCTTTCCGGTCTAAACATTGAAATCAATTATTTGAAGTTCACCCATTCAGCTAGTCACATGGTCCAAACATCTGGGGCCTTATTACGAACGGTCGGGAAAAAATTTCACTAGTGGTATCTAAGGACGCCGGATAAGAAATAACAGTATCCCGCCATAGCAACCGCATCTTGCGGCATTTTCACACGGGTTCGTAGTACGGCCCCTGAGGTTAAAGTCTCACAATTATATCCCGATCACTACAAAATACAGATGGTTCAGTATCTCAATCGGGTGCAAGTTGTGCCATAATACGATCCAACCCTCCAGGTAGGCAAACAGTTCATTTTAAAACCTCAAACATCTGTTTACACCGCAGAACTTTTTGCTATTTTAGAAGCCCTTAAGTACTTCAGTGAACTAAGCCACAATGATTTGTTGATCTTGTGTGATAATAAAGGCGTTGTCAAGAGCTTTCAGAACCCAATAATCAACTCAAAAACATATAAAGTCACGGTGGACATAATATACTTAATAGCTAGTTTGGCGCACAACTGTAAGACCGTTTCACTTATGTGGATCCCAGCTCACAAGGGTATAACGGGTAACGAACAAGTAGATCACCTAGCCAAAACCTCATATCATAATCCAGCTGCTAAAGTTGTTGACCAAACATTTTCATACTTTGATTTTTACAAGTCGTTAACATTACCTCACCACGAACTCTGGATGCAGGCGTACGCAACGTCACTCAAAGGACAATTTTATAAACGAATGTTTCCCAACATTAGTACTAAAACATGGTTAACTGGAGAATACTTAACCAAAGACTGCATTAGGACTATCTGTAGATTAAAATCCAACCACGGTTTAAGTCAACAATACTTACATTCAACGGGCATCGCCCCATCAGCCAATTGTGAAGCATGCTCAACTATAGGTACTCTCGAACACACTATAATGGAATGTAAGACCTACTCTAATCAAAGGCATATTTTCTTCCTTAAATTGAGCAACTTAATCACCAATCCATTCAATTATCAATCAATCCTTTCATCAAACACAGTCCCGGTCTATGAAGCCTTATATACATTCGTTAAAACTATCAATTTTAGGGTATGAATGACTCTACCTAGAGTAATTTATACTTAGAGTTCGAAATATATGGCTGTATGGTTCACAACCAATGCCAAAAAAAAAAAAAAAAAAAAAAAAAAAAAAACAATTAATTGATGTTAATTATGTATTTTCTTGTTTTCCGGGAACTGATTAGCACAAATGGACGAAAAAGAGGAATCAGGCTTTTCTTTCAAGATCGTCCAAACTATTGAAAAGGGGGAGTTGAAAATTACAGCAGTTCCATCTATATGGGAGAAAGATGGACTGCTTTTTTGGCCTCCTAAGAGCGACAAGATCAATGCTTTCAAAAAGCCCGGAAATCCAGGAGATGACTGGACCAAATTTCCGTGCGTCGTTCCGTGCGCCAAACTATCACGTCACAGCACAGACAAAAGTGAAAAATGATTTGGTAATCAGGTGAGTCGAAGAGAAGCTTCTGTAGCGTATGCTACAGAGGCTTTATGAAGCAAGATAAAGCTTGTTGTAAGCAGTCTGTTTGAACCCTGGACCATCACATACACATGTGTTCCTACATAATAAAATAATATAATTGTTGATTCGAACGAATTTATCGCGTTTCTGTTACGAGTCGAAACATTGGTGTCGAAACCCGGGAGCCATGCCTCAGCAACGTTCTCCCATCGTCACGAGGAGCAGAAGTCAAGAAATTCCGACAAATCAACAACCTCGTGATTCGGAACTCGCCCTTCGCGAAGGTCAGTCTTTTCCATCTTTTTCGCTCGTAGAAGCCTTCGCCCAGACAAGTCCCACTACAGTGATTGACAATCCCACCGAACAAAGTCCTCTGAACCGCTCCATAACACCGTTCCCAACCGATCAACAATCCGAGTTGCCAGTTCATCCTCCAGCCCCTTCACAGGACGAACAAATTGTCCATCGCCAAATAACTCTTGTTATAACCCAATTCGAAATGTTTTCGGAAAGATGTCGTACTTTCCCCTTTGACCACCCAGTCGCTCATCATCTCTCGTCCTCTTTGAAAATGGAGCTACATAAGCTTTCAACGTCTTTCGAAAACAAAGTTCTTCAAAATTTACCATTTATATCCGATGACGAGCTCCGTTTATCTCTTCTCTCCGCTGCGAACGAAGCTAAACGCAATGCCGAAGAGAGTTTTTTGCTCAACGTTTTAATATACGCGGAGTCCCCTATCAACAAGAATAACCAAGATTCCGTAGACCACTTAAAAGAATTGAAATTGCACCAATTTCTTCTAGAGAAAATTCCGGTTTTCAACGGCCAGTTAACAATGTTTGCCGAGTTCATTTCTGCGTTCAACGATGCCGTTCATTGCAGACCCATCTCCAAGCAACAGAAACTTATTGCTCTTCGTAACAAACTTGATGGACGACCTCTAGAATTGATCAGTAACTACGGCTCTTCCTCAACGGACTACGACAGCGCCTACAAGGCCCTCCTCGACAGCTATTCAGGCAAATATCGTTTGCTCACTGCTACCCTCGAAAACCTCTTGAACTCACCCCCGTTACATAATTGAAATCTCGAAAGTGTTGAAACATTCGTGGCCAGCACTTCAAATTTAGTTCAAGCTATTGAAAATATGAACGTTCCGGACCTGGGAAATTTTATGCTGTATTTTCAAATTTTTCGAACACTTCCTCAAAATCTACAAGACAGTTTTTCGGATAAATATCAGGATTCGAAAGACGAACTGCCGACAGCTGAATCTATTTTAACCTTTCTGTCGGATCACCTTTCAAAACTTCGGAAAAGGTCGTCCTCATCGCTAACTTCTCAGGTCCATGCTAATAAACCCCCCGCTCCAAGCACCCGTCGTTCAACGTCGCCCCTCCGTTCGTTCTCGACACGGGCAGTGAAACCAACTTAATTTCTTTGTCGTGTGCCAAAAGATTGTCATTGAAAGTCGAACCGTTTCGAAGTTCAATTGCTGGGGTTGGAGGAAATACAGGTACAACAGTCGTAGGCATAGCGTCAGCTTACCTGTTTCAAAATCCATCATTATCCAATCTCTTGATATCGTTTAGAGTACTCGCTGATTTCCCAGCAATTCGCTTACCGTCATTCACACTCCCTCGTAAACGATGGTCTCACCTGAATGGCCTTCGATTTGCCGATCCTTTCTACCATGTCTTTTCTCCCATCGAGATCATCTTTGGTTCTGAGCTGTTCGACCGTATCGATTCAGGAGAGATCATACATTCGATCAGGGGCTCTCCAAACGCCAGAGAGACCACACTCGGCTGGGTAATCTCCGGCTCGTTCAAACAACCCCCTTCGAAGCAAGTCAAATTCCACCCCACAGTACTCGACAACGAAAATTTCCCTCGTCGTGACTCTTCACATAGCCAACCCAATAAGCATCCGTTGCTCAATACTAGCAACAATTCTCTTCCTCGTCACTCCCCCCTCATCACGACTATATTACTGCCAGACTCCACCACCGCAGCACCTCTTCCTCAACGTACCAATCGGCACCGCATTTATCCTCGCGATATATTCACCAGCGTGACTCCTTATCCCAAAAGACATCCGAACGTAACGAACTCCTTCAATCCTCGAAACTGTCGCAGCAAGTCAAGTTCTCTCGAACCGTACAAAATCATCAAGAAAAACCAATCACTTGTTCTTCCACACCCCTCATTCCCTCTCTCACCACTACAACGTTTTCCACAGTTCGCGACTCCTTTGCTGACAATGCTCGCCTTTTAGAACAAATGTTTCGTCTGGAATCAGTCGAAGAGGCTCTTCCACTCACGCCTGATGAATCTAAAGCAGAAGACATTTTCGCCAATTCAACTAGAAAGACTCTTGATGGTCGTTTTATGGTTACTTTACCGTTCAGAACCGACCCTTCAGTTTTGGGTACCAGTCGGCTCATAGCTATAAAACGATTCCATCAGCTCGAACGCCGTTTTCTAAAAGATCCGACATCCAAGGCCCCTTATGACAATTTTATTCGAGAATATTTGCAGCTCGGTCACATGGAACCCGTACCTCCACCAACACCTGCCCAGCCACATTTTTATCTGCCCCATCACGCTGTGCATCGCCCTGATGATCCTCCTGAAAAAATCCGTGTAGTCTTTAACGCATCCCAACGTACATGCAACGGAAATTCTCTCAATGACATTTTGCTCACCGGACCCAGACTCCAACTCGAACTGGGAGATGTCATCACCAGGTTTCGTTTCGATCGGTGGGTATTCACAGCCGACATTCGTCAAATGTTTCGCCAAATATTACATTTTCCTGCAAACCGAGAATTCTTGCGCATCGTATGACGGTTTTCCCCAACCGAACCTATTCAAGATTACAGGTTGACTACGGTTACCTATGGAACAGCATGCGCGCCATACCTGGCGGGAAACTTTAGCCGTTGAAAACAAAAATTCACACCCTGTCGCTTCTGAAATTCTTCTCAAAAGAACGTACGTGGATGACATCAACGGTGGAGGTCCGACTATCGACGAGGCTCTTGAAACAAGACGAGAAGTCCAAAATTTACTTTCCGTAGCTTGCCTTGAAGCCAGGAAGTGGGCAGCTAATCACCCCAGGCTACTCGACGACATTCCTAAAGACCATATTCTTCCTTCTCTCGACTCGGTTTCAATGGATATTCAAGAAGCAAAAACTCTAAAAATTCTTGGGCTGTGTTGGAATCCAAAGCTAGACGTGTTCCATTTCAACATAGTCCCCGTTCTCGAGATCTATACAAAACGAGAACTCGCAAGCCAAATTTCAAAGATTTTCGATCCCCTAGGCTGGTTGATACCATTAACGGTCTTTGCAAGAGGAATTTTCCGGAGAATTTGTCAAAACTCGTACCACTGGGATGATCAGTTACCTCCCTCTATTGTTGATGACTGGAAAAATTTGGCTCTTCAACTCCCCTCATTAAAAAATATAAAACTACCTCGTCTTATAAAAAGTCATTCAGCTGACTTATGGTTAGTCGGTTTCGCCGACGCTTCGGAGCGTGCCTACGGTGCAGTTTTATATATTGTCAGCAGGTCTCAAGGTTCGAAAGACAGTTCAGTTCGCCTCTTAACAGCAAAAGCTCGTATCGCACCAGTGAAACCAGTCACTGTGCCACGTCTGGAACTTTGTGCCGCTCAACATCTGGGAAGAACGATTAAGAAGTTTTTACCACTCATTCCTCGACTCGATCTAGAGCACGTGCTTGCTTTCAGTGACTCTATGATTGCTCTATCGTGGATTACTGCAAATCCGCCACCTGTGTGGAAAGTTTTCGTCGGTAATCGAGTTGCAGACATCCTGTCAAACGTCCCTGCAAGTCACTGCTACCACATAGCGTCGGAAGAGAATCCTGCCGATTCAGCATCTCGTGGCTTGAAACCTTCGGACCTCCTCACCAATGATTTGTGGTGGGAAGGCCCCCCGTGGTTGAAGGAAAACCCCCTGAATTGGCCTCTAGTCAGAATTACTCCGGAGTTCGTTCATCCAACTGTTCAAATCGAAACCAAGACTGTTTTGACCACCTCGTATTCAGTCCGCGAATTTACAGGGTTGAAAGAAGTACTGGAAGACAAATTTTCCAATCTCACTACCCTTCAATCAGTAGTTGGGTGGTGTCTCCGTTTTCTTTATAATTCTTCTGCCGCTAACGTGCGACGCAAAGGCCCCCTATCAGCTTCAGAACGTAGACACGCGATGGATGTATTAATTCACAGAGCGCAGGCGCAAGAACTTTCTCTGGTGCTCTCCGACGCTCAACTCTCGAAACCAAACCTACGTTTGACTAAAGTCCTGGGTCTTTTCGTCGACTGCAAAGGAATTTTACGAGTTGGAGGACGCCTTAACTATTCAAATCTTTCCGAGAAAGCGAAACATCCTGCTCTACTCCCACAAAAGCATCCTCTCACAAGACTTGTAATTGACCAAGCTCACACATCATGTTTACATGTAGGTCCTCAGGCTACGTACGCTTACATCAGAACGCAGTATTGGATCGTCAATGGACGAAATACCGTACGGCGTCAGTTGAGTAAGTGTGTTCGATGTTTTTTCAGTGAAGCCTCGACCGTACGAGCCTCCTATGGCTGATTTGCCCAAAGAACGGGTTAGCGGTACTTATCCTTTTCACATTGTCGGGTGTCGACTTTGCTGGGCCTTTCAAAGTCTCGAACACTGGGAAGCGTGGCTCCAAGATTATAGACGTATACCTAGCTGTGTTCTTGTGTTTTTCTACGAAAGCAGTCCACATTGAAGTCGTTTCGGACTTGTCAACAGACAAGTTTTTAATCGCCTACGAACGTTTTGTCTCAAGAAGAGGCTATCCGTCAGCTGTTTGGAGTGACAATGGTCGAAATTTTCTTGGAGCCGCGAATGAAATTAAGAAATTACGGCATCTTCTACTTAGTCCGGAACATCAAAATGCTTGCTCGATGAAAGCCGCCAAAAATTTGACCGAATGGCACTTCATACCTCCGTACGCACCTCATTTCGGAGGTCTTTGGGAAGCTGCCGTCAAATCGATGAAGCGTTTACTTAAGCTGGTACTAAAGAATCAAATTCCAACAATGGAAACCTTTCAAACTATTTCGGTTCAAGTAGAAGCTGTTCTTAACTCTCGCCCTATGACTGTGTTTTTTAATTAGACAAAGGGAACGCAAAAAGAAATAACTCACCACTATGGAACTGAGAATATTTTAATTTCGATAGCGTTTGGAACATGGGAAAAGCATCGCCGGTTAGCCGCTCGCTTATCTTGTAGTTTTCTTGGGTAGAGACAGATTTCTTTAAGCCCGTTGATTCAATTCTTCGTGCTCCCGTCACCGGAAAATATTTTAACGACTCGTACTCGTACTAAACGACGACAAAACAGTCAATTTTCCTAGGGAAACAGAACAAGACTTATTTATTCGAATCACGTGCTCAGGAGGTTGATCTTCAAACCACTTACAAGACCAAACTGAACTTTTTTCTCTTTCCATCCTGGCGATCAAAATACCAACGGACTAGTGGCGCTATCGACGAAATTGTGGAGAGGTATACGAGTGCCGGGAAGGTCAAATTAATGTTGGCTATCCCATGTTCCTCACAATATATGGTGGGGGGGGGGAAGTAACTTATGATAGAAACTAACGCAAAATTAAACTAGGAGCTAGAAATTCTCGGATTATAAAGAAATGCGAATACAAAACAAAAACAAAAAACTTCAAATATGGATACAACTTAAATAAATTCCAAACATCCCGGCCGACGCTGAAGCTTCCTGCTTCGGCAACAACTAATCCTTTTGAATGGGCAGCAGGGCTAGCTTAACTGCCGGTCGTTTCCAATTCTTAACGACGACTTTCCCATCTTCAATAGTGGCCGTGCTTACGTCGGCGGCTCTGACTTGGCCGTCTTTGCCTGAATGAATCGCAGTTACTCTTCCAATCTTCCAAGACAACGGGGGAAGGTTGTCTTCCTTAATCAGGACCATAGACCCCACCTTGAGTGGTTCCGATTTTCGAAGCCATTTAGGTCGATTTTGAAGAGTGTTTAAATATTCTAGATGCCACCTTTTCCAAAAATTCTGCTGAATTTGCTGAATGAGTCGCCATCGCTTGGTGATTCCGATTGTTTGTTGAGTGATGTCACGTTCGGGAAGCGAACCCAGAGGCTCACCTATTAGAAAGTGGCCTGGCGTTAAAACTTCCAAGTCCTGCGGGTCGCTGCTCATAGGAGTCATTGGCCTGGAGTTGAGACAAGCCTCTACTTTTACGAGTACCGTCGTAAGTTCCTCGAATGTGAGGACTTGGTCCTGAATCTGGCGGAGCAGAAGAGTTTTCGTAGACTTCACGAGAGCCTCCCAAAGCCCTCCAAAATGGGGGGAGTATGGCGGTGTAAAATGCCATTTGATCCCTTTTGCTGACACGACGTCACCGAACCTTTCAGAGGAAAGAGAAGAAACTAATAATCTTAGCTCTCGGTCGGCACCGACAAAATTTCGGCCGTTGTCCGAGTAGACGTCAGAAGGGAGGCCACGGCGTGACACGAAACGGTCGAACGATGCGAGGAACGCTTCCGTACTTTGATCAGACACTAACTCAATATGAGCGTCCTTTGTCGACATACATACGAATACCGCAATGTACGACTTCTGGCGTGGTGCCTTCCGAAGTTTGGAGGATTTAGTGAGGATTGGGCCAGCGAAATCTACTCCAACATTTTTAAACGGCCGAACCTGGGTGACTCTTACTGATGGCAAGTCCCCCATCAACGGAATATGAATTCGTGGTCTTTGCCTGAAACAAGAGATGCAATTGAAAATAACGGATTTGACAGCTCTTCTTGCGGAGAGAATCCAGTACCGGCGGGATAAGATCGCTTGCAGCGCCGTCTGTCCGAGGTGACCGAATTGGGTGTGATAAAACTCTATAATTAACGAGGTTAATTTCGACTTTCCAGGAAGTAGGATTGGATTTCTTTCTTCTGCGTTTAACGTAGAGTTCCTCAGACGACCACCCACTCTGACTATCCCTTGTTCGTCCTTGAAAGGAGCTAAACGTGCAAGAGATTTCGGCAATAATTCGCCTTTACTGATTTTGTCGTTATCAAAATGAGTCTGCTGGGTTATTTTGATCCACTTATCGAGGGCCCTTTGAAGTCGTCTTGTCGAAGGCGTTCCGAAGCGCAAGCAATAGGCGGTGACTCGCTGAAGTCGAAGGAGTGAGGATGTCCGATCGATGAGATCTTCGCCTGACGAGACGAGCAGAACGTTCTTGTGCTTCCTCTCCTCGTGCAGACCTTCTTGCGGTGCTTCGTCCTCATCGTAACTTAACGGCCACATTCGTTGAGGTTGAGTTATCCATGGTGGGCCTCTCCACCACAAATCAGAGTTTATAATTTCACTTGGAGCCAACCCACGAGAGGCACAGTCGGCCGGATTATTGGTCGTGGCAACATGTCTCCACCAAGATACTGGTGTGTGCTGATGAATGGCATCGATTCTATTCCCGACGAAAGTTTGCCACCGGTCCGGGGACGACCTCAGCCAATATAACACCACGGTCGAATCCGTCCAACAAAAACAGTCGGCGATGTCAAGGTGACGTTTCAAGGACGGCAAAGTAACCGAAATTAACTGCGACAGTAAATGGGCGGCTAAGAGCTCAAGCCGTCGTACGGTTAATTTCCTATTGGCAGGAGCTAATCGACTTTTAGCGACGAGTAGAGTCGAGCTGGAAGGCTGCGACTCCCGAGCGACCACGAGATAAACACAAGCGCCGTAGGCCCGCGTGGAGGCGTCGGCGAAACCATGGACGAAAAAACGTGGTGTCTCATCGATGAACTGTACTGGCCGTAGGAGCTGAACTTTGGAGCAGAGAGGGAGCTGCTCTTTGAGTTTTAACCATTGCCCTTTCAGATTTTCGGGAATATCTTCGTCCCAATCAAGGCCGAGGGCCCATAATTCCTTCACGATCAACTTACCGAGAAGGATAATCGGGGAGACCCAGCCGAGGGGGTCGAAAAGTCGAGCAAGATCAGAAAGTATACCCCTTTTAGTGATGGGTGAGTTCGACTCCTGCACGACGTACGAAAATACGTCAGATCGGGGTTCCCAAACTAGACCGAGGACTTTGATAAACGAGGTTTCCGAATCAAAAAGGCGGGGGGATGCAGCACGAAGTTCCGATGGGTCAACCCCTTCAAGGATTTCCTCGACATTTGAGGCCCACTTCCTCATTTCGAAGCCCCCTCTTCCCAATAAGGCGACCAAGTCCAACCGCAGCAGCCGGGCAGACTCAATGGTGGGGCATGAGGCAAGGAGGTCGTCGACGTACACTTGGTTTACGAGCGCCGAGGAGGCCGATGGAAATTGGGATCCTTCGTCTTTTACCAATTGGTGGATAGAACGCATCGCCAAGAATGGCGAGCACGAAACTCCAAAAGTGACGGTAGGGAGATAGTAAGTATCTACCGGGTCGGCGGGATTAAATCTCCACAGAATCTTTTGATAGTCGGCATCAGACGGTCGAACCAGAACTTGTAGAAACATCTTCTTTATATCGCCGACTACGGCAATTCCGAAAGCTCGGAACCCCATTAAAACGTCAACTATATTCCTTTGAAGTCTGGGCCCTGCCGACAAACAGTCATTCAACGACCGGCCATTAGTCGTGCGCGCTGACGCGTCGAAGACAATTCTCAAATTTTCTCCCTCCAGGTCCTTCTTGACGACAGCGTGGTGAGGCAAATAATATTCGTTTTCCGTGAAGGAATCATTTTCCGATTTTTTCAGGTGCCCCCTGTCCAACATCCCGTTTATTTCATCGACGTATCGCTTCTGGAAGTTCGGATCCGCGGCAAAGCGTCTTTCTAATCCGAGTAAGTGACTCAGGGCTCTTTCTCGGGACGACCCCAAAACAGGCTCATTCTTTTTGAAAAGTAGCGGTACCACATAGCGTCCTTCCGCTGTGCGCTGACAATTATGGACGAAAAGATTCTCGCAGTATGAGTCCTCAGGCGAAACGAGGGTTTTTTCAGGGATTTTCTCCATTTCCCAAAATGAATGAACCATTGCGTCCAAAGTTACGCACAATGAAAGCGGATCTGATTTGGGAACCTGTTGCCCCGCTGGTCCCATGAGTACCCATCCTAGCGTCGTTTGTAATGCTACTGGGGAGTCACCCCGCCCCCTGCGCAGTCCGGGCTTCACGAGTTTCGAGTAAATATCTGCGCCTAAGAGGAGATCGACGGGTTGCGATTCAGAAAAAGTTGGGTCGGCAAGGTCTAGGTCCAGCAAATGCTCCCAGGCTGGAGCCGAAAACGAAAAGGATGGAACATCGCCGATAATCTTGTCGACACAAAGGGCATTCAACGAATAGGAAGGCCGGTCCCTCCCGGCAGGGGATAAGGATACAACAACGATCGAATTTACTGGGCACAACGCGTTTGATATTCCCCTTAAAGGGACCTTCGACGGTGCCGATGGCAGTTTCAACCTCTCGACAAGGCTCGTGGAAATCAGAGTGCATTGACTGCCTGAATCAAGGATGGCCCGGGCGAGCACGGGAACACCAAGGGAGTCTTTTACGAAAACGAGAGCCGTCGACAAAAGTACTGTAGCAGGAGATAAGCGCTCACCATGCGTGTCAGGGCCTACTCGAATAGCGGAGGCAGTGACGACAGTCTCCTTCGACGTTTCTGAACTCGATTCTGGATGACTACTCGGACGTTTCTCCACAAAATGCAGTAAGCTATGATGGCGGCCATCGCATGCTCGACATAGCTTAGGTTCCTCGCACTTCGATGATCTGTGCTCCCTAGAAAGACAAATTATACAGAGCCGAATTTTCTTGGCGGTATTGAACCGCTCTCGAGGCTTCATGGCCAAAAACCGCTTACACGAAGTCAATGTATGCTCTTGACGACAGAGAGCGCACATACTTGTAGCAGACGCCAGAAGAACGCTACGACTGTCCTTGGAAGGTTTAGTTAGCGGTGTTTTCACTGTACTTTTACCGACGTATGCCTCAGATGCTTCGAGGCTTCTAGCCCTTTTTTCTAGAAAGTAAATAAGATCTTCGTAAGTAGGTTCGTCGCGGCCTTGTGAGTTTTCGAACATTTCCCGGGTGGTGGGGTCGACTTTGGAAAGTATTGTGTCGACTAAAGGCAGGCTCCATCCCTCCACCGGGTATTCGAGCGCTTTTAGGGCGTCTACGTTAGTCGTTACGTTCGAGACAAGTTGCGAGAGCGTACAAGACTTTCCCACGGGGGGGTGACCAGTGATTGACCTCCAATATTTAGTGGCAATAAGCCTCTTGTTGTCGTACGCCTTGAGTAGCGTTCTCCACGCGACGTCTAGGTTCTCCTCCGAGAGAGCTAAATGTTGGATTTTTAGTAGGGCCTCTCCGCCTAGGCAGGTGCGAAGGTAGTGGAGTTTCATCAGCCCTGAAATGGATTTGTTTCCCAGAATGAGGGACTGAAATAGGGCCTTAAAGTTCGGCCAATTATCCGTACTAGGGCGGCTGAACGACGGTAGATCTATGACCGGAAGCTTCACGGAAGGCATTTCGAAGGAATGCCCCCGTCCAGTCGGATTATACTTGGTATCCCTAGAATCGACGGAGATCTTATCGGGAGAAGGCGATCGAACATCACTGTTTTCCTTACTATCACAAGATAGCTTATCGATATCGTTTACCGCCTCGCTCCGAGCGGTAACGTCTTCTTGCGAGTCATTTGAGATAGAGGAGGAAAGCGACTGTCTTGAACTGCATGAGGCAGCGTTTTTGCCGCGAAGACCAACTTGTAGCCTCGCTTCGAGTTTATAGACTAAGTTCAAGTACGAATTTAACTCGGAGATTAAGGACTCCTCACTCACCTCTCCCCTCTCGTCACGGGAACCTAAATCTAGGTATAAATCACGGATCGAATCCTTGGACTTAACTAGGTCTTTTATTTCTATTATAATGTGATCTTCTAAATTCTTGACGGTACTGAGGAATTCTGCCCGCGCGAATAAGAATTTTACTTTGGCGAGATCTTTCCTAAAACTGGCCATGACTACGCACTAAGTCGAAAAGTTAAAATGAAAAACTTACAGCTAACAATAAACAAAATCATAAATTCTACAAAAAACGAGCTAAATCTGGCCTAGGAGGACCATTATGTTTTTTAATTAGACAAAGGGAACGCAAAAAGAAATAACTCACCACTATGGAACTGAGAATATTTTAATTTCGATAGCGTTTGGAACATGGGAAAAGCATCGCCGGTTAGCCGCTCGCTTATCTTGTAGTTTTCTTGGGTAGAGACAGATTTCTTTAAGCCCGTTGATTCAATTCTTCGTGCTCCCGTCACCGGAAAATATTTTAACGACTCGTACTCGTACTAAACGACGACAAAACAGTCAATTTTCCTAGGGAAACAGAACAAGACTTATTTATTCGAATCACGTGCTCAGGAGGTTGATCTTCAAACCACTTACAAGACCAAACTGAACTTTTTTCTCTTTCCATCCTGGCGATCAAAATACCAACGGACTAGTGGCGCTATCGACGAAATTGTGGAGAGGTATACGAGTGCCGGGAAGGTCAAATTAATGTTGGCTATCCCATGTTCCTCACAATATATGGTAGGGGGGGGGGGAAGTAACTTATGATAGAAACTAACGCAAAATTAAACTAGGAGCTAGAAATTCTCGGATTATAAAGAAATGCGAATACAAAACAAAAACAAAAAACTTCAAATATGGATACAACTTAAATAAATTCCAAACAGACTGTAATGTCGAATTCTCCAAAAGATTTGTCGGTCTTAACTCCAGCCCATTTTTTGGTTCAACGTCCGTTGACTAATTTGCCGACCGAGCCAAATTTTGACGATCGGTCTACTCTGACCTCGAAATGGCGATTCATCAAGAACACAATTCAAAAATTTTGGAAAAGATGGCGACTAGAATATCTACAAGAAATGCAACAAAAAACCAGGTGGAATACACCTTCAAAATTAGCTAAAATTGGGGATGTGGTACTCGTCGTGGAAGAAAATGCTCCCCCTCTTCAATGGGACAGAGGTGTCATCGTTAAGGTCTATCCTGGAATTGACGGTATACCTCGTGTAGCCGACGTGAAAACTTCCTCCAGCATCATACAGCGGCCAGTTCGCCGACTTTGCCCTCTACCTGAAACTTAAGACGCCCGGAGAAGATGTTTGAACCCTGGACCATCACATACACATGTGTTCCTACATAATAAAATAATATAATTGTTGATTCGAACGAATTTATCGCATTTCTGTTACGAGTCGAAACACAGTCTAAAAGAAGTCTAATGGATGTCCACTTCCATAAGACTTCTTTAAAAATAGTCCTGGAACTAACCTAATTTCTTCCCACGGCTTCGGTTACATTGACTAAGGGAAGAGCAACAGAAGTTTTCGTTTCAGCTCTTGAGGTGAAAGGAGGTGTCTAAAGTGCGTTATTTATCGCGGTGTGAGAGAAAACAAGTCTTTCGTGTTCATCGATCAACCATACAGAAATTTTACTTATTTTTGTTCCTTTTCTTTTTTCTTTTTTTTTTTTTTTTTCTTTCTTCCAATTCAAAGAAGACAAAAGGTAACTTTTTATTTTACTTAAATTCTCCTCCAGGATGGAGGACGAAGGGGATGACCGAGGAAAGATTCCTCCGGACAAGAACGCCAACTCGGACAATAACGACAAAACAATAAATTTTAAAGAGAGTGAAAAAATGGATACCGTTGAAGGACAATCTCAACGAAATAACGGCACCAACTCCATGAAAACTGGGGAAAATCAATCAATCCGGCCCAAACTGTACTACGAATTTGTTGACAAAGGTCCGTTCATTGTTTTTGTTGAAAGTAATGATGACAACGCACAGGGCATAGGGCGGCTTCATCCTATGACCTTGGGCAAACTAATATTTGATAATCACGGCAAAATAAAAAATTGCATTATAAACATTAAGAAGATAGGTAGAAACCGCATAAAAATAGAATTATCATCTCGCGAAAGTGCAAATGCTTTAATCAATTCGGACGCCCTTAAAGCGAAAAATTTCAATGCGTACGCACCGACTTTTATGCTACATAAGCAGGGCATTATTAGAGGGGTGGCTTACGAGTTGTCGGACGAAGTAATAGCACAAAATATCAAGACCCTTGCATCCGACAATGTTGCCGTGGTTAGGGCCAAGCGTTTTTCACGAAAGGTTGTTGAAGAAGGAAAAAATAAATTTATCCCTACCCAAACAGTATTAGTTACTTTCAGAGGTCAATCTTTGCCAGACTACATATCTATCCACTATGTCAGGTGCATTGTTGAACCCTACGTACAAAACATTAATCAATGTTTTAATTGTCTCCGTTTTGGACATAAAAGCGACCAGTGCAGAAGCTCTCCACGTTGCAGTAATTGTGGAGAACCCCACTCTTCTAAAGAATGCTCACAAGACAAGCCAAGTAAATGCATTCATTGCAACGGTCAGCACTCTGCTTTAGCTAAAAGCAAGTGCCCCGAATTTAGTAAACAGAAGTCCATTCGCTCCTTAATGACTCATGAAAACCTATCCTTCACTGAAGCTAAGGACAAATTAAACAACAAATCTTTTAGCACCGTGGTTTCAAAAAAGGTACCGGCCATCAGTAATAAAACTGTTTTTCCACCCCTTCAAAATACCAATAGATACCCTACTAAAAGAGTTCGTCCCAACACCCCTCCGGACACGACATTAGAGCAGCATAAAAATATATTGTCAGAATTTAATCACGATTGGCACAAAAGTCAACCAATAACTTCCAACCCGCACTCTTCTCAGCCAATGGGACCAATGCGGATTGGGGAATCATCAAGCTGGGACGGGTTTTACGAAACTCTCCTTGAAATTTTTATCAGTTTGGCAAAATTAGAAAAACAAGGACTAAGCAATGAAGAACTCTTGCAAGAAATCAAGACTAGAGCGAAACACCTGAACCTCAGCCCGGGTACATAAAAAGTTATGGCCCCATCTAAGTTCGTTCAATGGAATGCAAGATCGGCAGTTAGCAATAAAGGCAGTCTGGATAACTTTTTATCTCTTAATCAAATAGACATAGCTATTCTGTCCGAAACCTGGTTTCGACCTAACAAATATATTCATTTTCAAGGATATAACGTTTTGAGAAATGACCGAGATGACGGAAAAGCTGGAGTTGCTATCCTTGTCAATAATAATATTCCTTATAAAGTCGCAGCCTGTACTGCCCCAGAAGGGGTAATGACAGTTTGTTGCGAAATCAGACTTGGAAATAAAAACGTATTTATAGCATCAGTTTACAATAGACCCCAAAACAATATTTCTTCCAGTAACTGGGAGGCGTTCTTCAGATCTTGCCCACGGCCTTGCTTGATCGCCGGCGACTTCAATTGTCATCATCGCTCGTTCGGTTGCTCTGAAACAACTCCTAAAGGTGTCGCACTAATGGACGCATTACACAGTTGCGATTTGATTATACTTAATGACGGTTCGCCAACAGTTGTAAAATCCGCAAATCAAAGAAGTATATCTGCTATTGATCTCACCATTACTTCGCCTGATCTAGCACCCATCTTCGATTGGAGAGTGACTAGTGATACTCTAGGCTCTGACCACCTGCCCATCCTCATTGAGGCAAGCCTCGCTCTAAATTGTCTACCTAATCCTTGTCCTAACCGAGTATGGAATCTGAAGAAAGCTAACTGGGAGAAATATAGCGCAGTTATGGAAACCCTAACTACTGATCAATTAGCCTCTAAAAATGCCCTGGATTACAACACTTTCATATGCAACATGAACAAAGCATGTGAAATGTCCATCCCCAAATATAAATTCAGTAAAGCTCGATGGAGATGCAACCCTTGGTGGAACGAGGAGTGCACAAGGGCTATAGAGAAGAGGAAAGAAGCCTTGGCTCGCTACTCCTCTGAACCCAATAGTACCAATTTCACTTATTTCAAACAGGCCTCGGCTAAAGCAAAGCTGGTAATCAGAAATAGCAAGAATAAAGCGTGGCAGCATTTCTGTGAAAACATTGATCACAAAACAGGAGTTGCAAGCATGTGGAGGACTATTAAGGCAATAAAAAACAGAAAAGTATCAAACAACCCCCCCGTCGCAGACACAGAATGGCTTCGCGAGTTTCTAGCCAAACTAACCCCCGCATATGTTCCTAGAGAGGATCCACCATTGCCAGATCAATACAGTTCACTCCAAAATCACATTCTCCTGAAACCATTCTCACAGAGCGAGTTGCATAGGGCGATAAAGACAAATAAAAACACTGCTCCAGGAGTGGATAACATCCACTACCCCATGCTGGCTAACATGCCCCATTCGTCCAAACTTTTACTTCTGGACATTTACAATCATATTTGGTCTCGGGGAACTTTCCCAGATGAATGGAACAATTTTCTCATAATCCCTTGTTTAAAGCCACAGAAACCAAATAATGAATGTGATTCATATAGACCCATCTCTCTTAGCTCCTGCATGCTTAAAACCTTGGAACGTATGGTTAAATTCAGACTAGAATGGTACTTGGAAAATAATAACCTTTTGCCTGCTCATCAATTCGGTTTCAGGAAAGGCAGATCAATCAACGACTGTCATTCCCTCTTACTCTCAGAAATAGATATTGCTTTTACTACTAATAAAACAGTATTGGGGGCATTCTTGGATCTGACAGGTGCGTATGACAATGTCCAGCTTGACATTTTATATGAGAAATTGGTAGGTTTGGGACTACCTCAGAAATTTGCCCACAACATTCTAGCTATGATTAATCATCGAAACATCCATGTTAAATTCAACGATAATATTATTGGTCCCAGAGTAGCGAGGATAGGGCTTCCTCAAGGTGGTATTCTCAGTGGCATTCTCTTTGCAATTTACGTAGCTGATATACAGCAGGCTTGCGTACGTACTTCTATAATTCAGTACGCCGACGACATTTGTTTATATTCCAGTGGTCTTGAGCCGAGGGAGTGCGAAGCAAATTTAAATTTGTCAATATTGAAACTGACAGAGTGGTGCAAAGAACATGGTCTCCATATATCTGGCACAAAATCAACGATCTGCCCATTTAGCCGTAGGAGAACTCTTCCTTGGGCTTCCGAAATAACGCTTGGGGGAATCCTTTTTCTAGTGAATTATAACGTTCGCTTCCTGGGTCTCCTGTTGAATAGAAAGCTTAAATGGACTGATCACATCAATCGCCTAGAAGGTAAAGCGGAAAAATATTTAAACATCCGCCGATATATTTCTGGGCACAATTGGGGTACTAAACAGTCCACTTTCCTAATTTTCTATAGAGCAACAATTAGAGCAGTTCTGGATTTTGGATCAATCTTTTTTGGTAACGCCCCAAAATCAACTCTCACCAAACTGGACAAAATTCAGCTTAAAAGCATTCGCACCTGTTTCGGTTACCTTCGCAGCACTCCGACAAATGTAGTTCTCGCAGAGGCAAACGAACCTCCCTTAGTACATAGAAGACGGATGTTGGCAGATCGTTTTATTACCCGTGCAGTTGCAATTGCCCCCGAAGTCACGACAAAAATTTCCAGACTCACGGAAAAGGTGTTAACGTATGCGTATTGGAAGCGTAGAACGGCACCATTGGTAGTGGACAGTTTCGTTGACTTTTCAAGAACACGTCCTCTTGTGCATCAATCTTGTTCCCCTCCTGTATTTTCAAGCAGCTTTGACCATCTAGTCACTGTTATACCTATATTGCTCATGCCTCATGCCAGATTACAAATCGGAACCTGTCCCTCAGCTTACCAATATCTCATTCAAGAACGATGTATCCAATCTATTGCCGAACACCCACATTATTTATACTGACGGTTCAAAATCAGGGGAATCATGCGGTGCTGCAATTTTTGATCCAGTTTTGGGAATAGAAAAGATGTTCAAGCTTCCGAGTTTGGCCTCTAGTTACACCGCCGAGTTAGTGGCAGTAATCGAGGCGCTAAAACATGCTAAAACGGTATCGGGCAACAAGGTCGCTATTTTTTCGGATTGTAAAAGCCTTATTGATAGTCTTCCAAGTATATCTCTATCATCTAGATCTTCTCATCTACATTTGGAAATTCTAAAATTAACGTCCGAAATCCAGGCTCAAAATAAGAAAATAAAAATAGTATGGGTTAGAGGTCATTCGGCAGTCCCAGGCAATGAAAAGGCGGATAGTCTTGCACGGGCTGCAGCCGATCAAGGAGAATTAGTTAAATATAGTATTCCCTACTCCGATGTTTTCTCTTTAGCCAAGGAACGTCTTTTAGCCAATTGGCAAAACGACTACGACCGAGTCAACACAGGCGTGAAATTTAAACTGTTAGTTCCGAGAGTAGGAGATGAACCCTGGTTTCATCAAATACAGCTGAACCGTAAAAAAGTGCGAATAGTCAGTCGGATTCGTTCGAACCATGGAATTTGTGGCACCTATCTAAGCAGAATAAGGAGGCAGACGACTGGGGAATGCAGTACTTGTGGCTCCCCCGACGATATCGAACATATCATTATGATCTGCACAAAATACTCGATCGCGCGAAAGCTGCTTTTCGATAAACTTTACGGAAAATTAACCGCTCCTTTTAATTTACAGTACATTTTGTTTAAAATTGCCATCACTTTCGAAGCGCTTCTGGATTTTATCATTAGTGAAAACATTCATTTCTAGATTGCAAGTGTACAACCACCAAAATTTAAATTCCTCCTAAATTAAAGTAGATCTTGAAAATACAAGTGGCTGTATGGTGTAACACCAATGAAGTTCAAATATGAACGGTGAAGCCTTTCCGAAGCTCATTGGAAATTGAAATCATGTCCCGCTGTTACACCTGTCAGTATAACTTCCATAATGCTTTACACAAGTCATTAAAGAAGTTCCAGCTTCGATAGTATACTTCATCTGCACTGAAGCTCTACACGAATTTTAAGGAAGCTCAAACCTACACGATCTTCGCTTATCGGAGCTCTTGTGTTACTTGGGGATAAACGTTTGACGTTACTGTTCGCCACACAAATTCAATTGTCGGTAAGCTGATTAGTTCTGAAAAAACAATTCTTTAGACCTTTTTTTTTTCCTTTATTCACCCAGGAATATTCTCAGACTAATATAAGTCAGTTCTTACGACTTTAATTGCTACGAACTGTTTTTTTTTTCTAGCTGCAGGCGACGGTTTTTACACCTGATTTTTACGACCTAAATGTGAATGGGAAAAAAGAGGGCTAAAAAAAAAAGAGGAAGAAAACACTCCGAACGGATGGTCGCCGGGGAATGTTGTGTTGCCTCAAGGGCTGTTTCGCCCGAGAGAGTGTGGGGACTGAAGGTTTCCCATGGTGGTGATGTTGATGATGATGATGACGTGTCATCAGAGCCGGAGGGGATGGGTGGGGTTTGGTAAGGAAGATGAAGAAGTGGAGTTTTTGAACGGGCCGTGGGGCATCACGTACCTCCCACGCTTCTTTTACCCCTCACCACTGTATTATACCCGTGAGCACCCCAATCGATCTCTCTCTGTCTTGAGATCGTCGTGTAAGAAAAAATGCCCTCGAGGTCTCGAAATATGTCCCTTTTGTATCATCATTATTTGAAAGATATTTCCGATTGTAATGCAAATAGTCGTCAGAGAAATCACATACCACCCCACTCTACAGGAAGTTTTTGTCTGATACCATAGGTGTTATACTCAATTCGACATTGCACGCTTTGTTTCTTGTCACCTTGTTTTCGGAAAATTCTTTATCCTCAGTGCCGTAAGGGCCGTTAACTATCAAGATATGCAAAATAAATTTTAACTGGGAGTTATTTGTTCCATTTTCCACGTGGATTCCTGTGAAACGCCAAGTGTAGCAAATGACCCGATCGTCGGTCCTATACCCTTTGTCATAGTTTAAATATTAAAATGGGAACGTGCCCTAAGGGGGTTGGGCCGAGGGTTGAGGGCTCAATGCGTATAGAAAACAATGAAAGGAATAGGCGGGACCTGCTCTCGCCGGTCATGGGATGATGGTGGAGTAGAGAATGACGATGTTTGGGCCTGAGTAAAGGGCGAGGGTATTGGAGAGGTAAAACATGATTTGAAGGGGCTTCGTAATAATGTTTACAGAACCGCGAACTGTGTCCACAACTGACCATTCGGGCAAACAAATGAAATTGATTTGCATCGTTGAAATAAGTAAATTAGTTTCTAGCCGTTATGTTAAGAAGATTGTGCTTTTTCTTCCAGAGCCGCAGAAAGTATGAATATTGGAACAGTTTTGGGGAGTTGGGTAGTTTTAAGAGAAAAAATGAAGGAAACGAAGCCAAATTTAGCTCTAATTAACTCAGCAAGGAACCCATCAATAAGAACTTAAAGTTACTGTAATTTAAGTATATTATGTAGGTATATGAAGGTTTGCACCTTTTAATAAAACCCTTTGAAGAACGAGTCCTACCCGTCCCAACTTAGGTACGTATAGGTAATATAAAATTGCCCCCGGGAATACGCTCGTTCCTATATATTACTACCTCAGATAAAACCTCTTTCCTTTCTTGCTCTTAAAACACGCGAATGTTTCGTAAAAGACTCCCGAAGCTGCGGTCTTAACGTTCAGAGCAATAAACCCTGATAATAAGCTATAAAACAAGCATGCACCCAAATAGGGAGGGGTGTACACTCAAATGTATTCAAACCTTCGGTGCCTTTTGACCATAAAAAGGAGCAAGAGAGCTTGAGGCGTTGTAATAAACACAACTTTCTGAGTTTGAAATACCGTCGATCTCTTCTCCCTCGCCTTTTCTATATACTCGGCAGAGCCCACACCCCCCGCCCACCCCCTCCCATCGACTTCCACCGCGAACTCTGGCGTGCCGCCCCTGTTGAGTTATTTATGTGGTACTTCACTGCCATGGGCAAGCACACAATGTGAACGAGGGTGAGTTTTGAATTAGTTTGAAATGGAAAATGGGTCGGCTGCTTATGGCCCCTGTTCAGGGGTATATATATACACGCAAATTCCGAGTTTCGGTTTCTAGTAATGAACATATATTTTTTTAAATAATTATTTTATAGCGGAGGTGGCACACCGTGAGAGAGGTGTAAAGTGTCAGTAAACGTTTCCCGGCCCTGCGCGAAATTGCAAGTTTCAGGGCCTTTTAGAGGCTCTCATCTCAGGGCCAATAGCCAGCCGCGACGCAGCACCCCAAATCTGACAAATATAGCCATGAAATTATACAGCTTTCTGACATGAGCTAACATTCAGTGGAATGACCAGTTTTAGGTCTAATATTATCGTGAAGTTGCTAGTTCCCGGTATATTTTCGCTGAATTGCCAGTTTCTGGTCTTCATTTACACGAAATATCGAGTTTCGATGATCTTTCATAGTGACCGCAGAACCCAGGATAGGATGTATAGTCGGCCGCAACAGTGCATAAGCGTAGGCAGAGGTAGGCATCAGCTGCCCTCTCCTAGACTCGGAAGAGCAGATTTAGTGTGGCAGCTGTCCTCCCCTAGCAGTTCGAGCAGCCGTGATCAAGGAGGAGATGAATAACATGGAAGTAAAAAAGAGGAAGTAAGGATTGTCAAAACAAAAAAAATGAAGGGAGAATCGGGTCAGAAAATCGTAGTTCACTAAACATTTTGACTTAATTATCGGCCATTCTTAAGACCTAAAAATGCTTTCTGCACGCGAAATGTGAATATCACCTCTAGAAAGTCAGCAGGAACCGCTCCCAATGAAACCACGGAATCGATCCTCTGGTGGGGATTAAAATGAACTTGGAAGCTTTAGACGTTGCCGAACAGCGCACAGTCCCCTCAGAATTGCTTATAAGTTATAACCGATCGGTTTTCTCAGCTCACGGCGGCACAGAACAGCTGCTAACGCACAGATTATCCAGTTTTACTTTTATATTTAACGGAAAAATCAGTTTTCCTTGTCGAGACCGTTTTTAGTACTTTTCTCGCGCATCTCTCGACCCGTATAGTTCCTCAGCGAGTGCGCACACGCGTAAGAATGTTCCCCTCCCATGGGTAGGACAAGGGACAGAATAAACTAAATCCACCGCCAGCCAAGAGAGAGAGTCAGTCTTCACTCTTTAGTATTTAACATTTCCCCCCATTAGAACGATAAGCGTTCTACACAGTTTTCGCTAGAGATGAATTAGGGCAGTAACAGTGAGAATCAGCTCCATAGAGAGGATAAGAGAGGAGGAAAACAAAAAGGAACAAAAGCAGTTAAGCGCTGGCCAAAATTCTAATCGTCAGCTAAACGACAACGAAGAAATGTCGCAGTCAGATTTGGTGGACACTAAAATGAGTAACCTCTCATTAAAATGAGTAAATACTAAATAATACAAATGATTAAATACAGTAAAATCAGTAAACACTCTCTATGCTCCAGTAAAGCAACGTAATAAAATAAACTTGCATCAATCAAGGGTCAGCCCAAGGTTATAGGATCAGCCAGTCAGAAAAAATAATAATGTATACAGTATGTACAAGTCAGAGAAATCAGATGCATTCTGATCAATCGAAATCTGACGTACGTCCCCTTGGGAGTACGAACCGTCACCACACGAATCAGACCGTCAGGACCCGGGTGGACAGCAGAAACACGGGCCACAGCCCAATGCTGGGGAGGGCGGTGCTCGTCCTTAAGAAGGACCAAATCATCAACAGTCGGACCAGGACGCTCTTGCGACCACTTGTTCCGCCTCTGCAACGAACACAAGTACTCAGCGGACCACCTATTCCAGAAATGTCGGCGTTGCCTATCAACTATTAGCCATCTGTCGCGGGCATTCTTTGGACCCAGTGAGGTGTCCTTCTCAGGAATGGCCAGTAAGGGACCACCAATTAGAAAGTGTCCCGGAGTCAAAATGTCATACACAGTCGGATCAGCCGAAAAAGGAGCCAGCGGGCGGGAGTTAAGAACCGCCTCGATAGATGACAGCAGAGTAGCCCACTCCTCAAATGTCAGAGTTGTGGCATCCAAAGTTCGGAGCAAGTGAACGTTCATAGATTTCACTGCGCTCTCGAACATACCTCCCATATGCGGAGCAGCCGGGGGATTAAACCTCCATGAAATACCCTTTTCAGCGGAGAAATCAGAAACTAAAGCAGTGTTACCAACCACGTAACCAAGACACACCCCGATCAAGCCGCTTTGAAGCAGCCTGAAAGTTAGTGCCACAATCTGAATAAACCACAGATGGAAGCCCCCTTCGCGCACAAAAACGCTGAAAAGCAGCAAGAAAGGCGGCTTCAGACAAGGAGGTGACAGCCTCAAGGTGAACAGCACGACTCGAAAAGCACACAAAAACAGCGACATAGCACTTCAAAACCTTTGAAGCACGCAGACTAGACGTTTTATAAGAGAACGGCCCAGCATAATCAACTCCAGTATGAGTAAACGGGCGTGACTCATTCACCCGAGCAGCGGAAAGGTCAGCCATGAGTTGAGGAACCGGCTTCGCTTTGAACTTACAACAGCGAAGACAACCAAAAATACGTTGTCGCACCACACTACGTGCAGACAGAACCCAGAATTCACGGTATAACAGTGCCAGAACAACAGTGGGACCACCATGGAGAGCAGATCGGTGGAGATAATCTATGTATACAGGTGAGACAAATGGCAGTGCTTTGGCAGTATAAGAGGATGTTTAGCCTCCTCTGAAAGGTCAGCATTTTTTAGTCTACCACCCACTCGCAACAGTCCATCAGCATCCCTAAAAGGACTTAATTGTTGCAACTTAGGAGAGCAAATTCTATTGCTACGACATGCCTTCAAATCGTCAGTGAAATGAGTAGCCTGAACCTCTCTAACCCGGCGAGTCTTCAGCCCAGAGATTTCCAAATGGCTCAGTGGCTCAGTGTGCAACGAGCGACGTGCCAGCGGGTTCCGGAAATTGTAAATTGCCCGTAACACGGTGGCTCCCACTCTCACAGCCTTCAGATAGGACGAGAACTTAGTCAGAACAGTACCCAGAAAATCAGATGGTGCCAGAGACACCGTGTGAACAGCACACGCTACCTGTAACTCCCGAATCTCCGGAAAATCCACCACTGGAGGACAGACAACACCAAGCCATTGGTCTTGTGGTAAAGACAACCACGCAGGCCCTTCGAACCACACGCAATTGTTCAGGAGGTCCAACGGGGCACAGCCTCGGGACGCAACATCAGCAGGATTAAGGGCAGTGTTTACGTAACACCACCTATCCGGAAGAATCCGTTCGACAACCGCAACCACCCTATTGGCAACAAATTGCTTCAATTTGTGGAGTGGTGTCCGCAACCAAGCCAACACAACATTAGAATCGGACCAGCCAAATATTTCAGTCTCCGAAAAAGATAACTTCCAGTTAGCTTTCACATATGCGGCTAAATTAGCAACCAGGACCGCACCCTCTAGCTCCAGCCGGTTGATAGTAGTCGGCTTCAGGGGAGCAATCCGAGTTTTAGACGCTATTAACCTCACAGAGATGTGTCCCTCCGACGACACAGTTCGTAGATATGCCACAGCGGCGTAGGCAACCTGACTTGCATCACAGAAGAAATGTAATTGTCTCTCAACGCACTTGGTGGACAGCACACAACGAGGAATTCTCAGTTGAGACAGTGAAGGCAACTCTTCAGCAAACACAGCCCACTTGTCAAGAATCGCTTGAGGCGGGGTTTCATCCCAACCAATACCTAAAAACCAAAGCTCTTGCATTAGTACCTTGAATCTAATGGTGACAGGGGACAGCCAGCCAACCGGATCATAAATGCGAGATATTTCGGACAACAACTCCCGTTTAGTACAAGCAGTCCGCGAAAACGACACACGATAACTAAACAGATCAGTACGAGGATCCCATTGAATCCTCAGAACTTTCACCGCACCATCAGTCTCAAACCCCAACGTAGAACCCAAATGGTCAGCAGGAAGGTCTACCAGTAACTCAGGGTGGTTCGACGTCCATTTCCTGAGTTCAAAACCTCCCTTGGCTAGCAATTCAATCAAATCGTCCTGTAGACGACAAGCCTCAGAAAACGTGGAACACCCAGCTAGAATGTTGTCGACGTTAGAAGTAACAGATTTCACAAATAGCTCCTCACAAGCAAGCTCATCTGGTGATTCAACAGGACTAGCCGTAACATTTTCCAATTCCCAGAAGCGCTGCAAAAGAGGACCAACCTCAGGCTCAGCCGTAACGGTTGCAAAAAGAGCACACGCAGGACGCGCTTCCCCCCCCCTCGCAGATTCCCACGCATGAGCACCCATCCAAACAGCGTTTCAGACGCCATTGGAAGGCCGGGTGCAGGTGCAGGTCTCACTGCCCCAGTCAGTATACGACTAACCTCATTAATGCCTAGAATAACATCAACAGGTCGAGAGTCAAAAAATTGAGGGTCAGCCAACCACAAGTCAGTAAAATAGGAAGCAAGTTCAGGGGCAACGGGGGCGGTAGGGAGATTTCCAGTCAGACGCTTCTGAGGAATGACTTCAGCCTCAATCAGCAAACGGGGCTCTGTATAACCATGAGGACTCATCCAACATGAGACCCTCCCCTTAGAGACAGCTAATGGGGTGCCCGCAAGACCAGTAAACGAGACAGAAGAATGGTTCCTTTTTAGTTTCAGCTTCGAGAGACAGTCTTCGGATATTAGCGACAATTCTGATCCAGTGTCCAGCAACGCTCTGACGGGATGAGCCCGACCCTCAGAGTCATGAATCAGAACTTGTGCCGTGGCCAACAGTGCCACAGGGACATAAGCAGAGGAAGACCCAACATGAGGTGACGCAGCAAGTGTCGTCCAAGTTTGGGGCTGAGAGGCCACCCCGGATTCGGCAGAAGTTGCCTCCCCAGCTGCACCTCATGTGAGCCCAGGCCCAGCAACGGGAATGCGAGCAGAAATATCGCCAGGTCCAGCCGGCGAGGAGACAGAGACCACAGAATTCACAACAGGCACCGAGAAATGAGCATTCGAAGTGGGATCAGCACTTGTCGTCGTCAATCCTTCCGATCTCGACCAAATTGGGCCGGAATCGCTGACCGCATGTTCGAGGTTCATGAACCAACCATCTGCACTGTCCAAACACCTTAAGAGGCAACCGACCATGCACTATACGCTCTCGTCTCGCGTTTAATCGAAGAAGTCGCTGCTCTCAAAACAGAAATGCGTTTCCGCCGCATCTCGTGATTCATCCCGCAGTCCGAACCGATCCCGACATCGATCACCTTCTCAAACTCGATCCAACAGCGACCTCTGTTATTACCACACACATTTTCGCGACAAAGCAAACAAATGTCGACAGCCGTGTGCTTGGACCCGTCCGTCGCATTTCCAAAAAAACGAATGAAGGTGACGACGGTTCCAGAAATCGAATTTCCAGCCGTCACACGACCATCCGCAGCGCTCAAAACTCCTCGTCATTCAATCCAACACTTTATCGAAACAAGTGGCAACCCTGTTACTTCTAAATCTCGTCGTCTAGCCCCCGAAAATTACAACAAAGTTCGCCAATACTTCAATCAGTTGGTTTCCGACGGACTTTGCCGCACTTCTAAGATTCCTTGGTCTAGTCCATTGCACGTCGTTTACACAAAAAAAACGGCGAGTTACGACCCTGTGGCGATTACCGCCGCTTGAACTCCACAACACTCCCAGATCGTTATTCGGTCCCAAACATCCTCGATTTTCAAAACAATCTACGCGGCGCAAAATTATTTTCGAAATTAGACCTTAATCGCGCCTATTACCAAATCCCTATTGCAGATGCCGACATCCCAAAAACAGCTATTATCACACCCTGCGGCTTATTCGAGTTCCTCAGGATGAGCTTCGGCCTCCGAAACGCGGCGCAGACGTTTCAGCGTTTCATGGACTCGATATTTCGCGACCTGCCGTTCGTCTTCGCATACATCGACGGTATTCTCGTAGCATCGTCCAACGAGGGCACCCATAAAACGCATCTCCGCGAAGTTTTTCGTCGACTCGACACCCACGTTTTGACCATTAACCACTTCAAATGTGTTTTCGCCGCTCCCGACGTCGATTTCCTTGTCTACCATGTCACTAGTTCAGGTATAACGCCAATGACCACTAAAGTCGACGTCATCAAAACATTTCCGAAACCTCAAACAGTAAAAGAACTCCGCCGTTTCCAAACGGCCCCATGCATTCCAAACGCTGCCCAACTCCAGTCTTCCCTCAACAACATGCTCACTGGACAAAACTCGACTCGTTCCTCCCTTTCTCCAAAAACGCCACTCGTTTGGACTTCGGAAGCTGAAGAATCTTTCGAAAATTGCAAAACAGCTATCGGACACACGACTCTACTTCTTCATCCTTCCTTCGACGCCGAAATTTCCCTCGCTTGTGATGCAACCGACTCCTGCATCGGCGCCGTTTTTACAACAGAAGTCAGACGACCACTGGGAACCCCTTGGGGTTTTTTGCCTCAGCTCTGACCTCCACACAAACACCTCATTCTGCTTACGACCGTGAATTACTCGCTGTCTATCTGGCTGTGAAGCACTTTCGCCCACTTCTCGACGGCCGCCAATTCTCGATTTTGACCGACGACAAACCGTCGATCCATGGGTTCTCTCAAAAAGTCGACACAGCCCCTCCCCGACGCATTCGACACCTGAATTTCATCAGTCAGTTCACAACAGACATTCGTCACGTCACCGGCTCGAACAACCCAGTTGCCGACGCTCTTTCCCGAATAGAACCGATCAACTAAAGACTCAGGCATTCGCGAGTTATGCGACAACCCCTCTTTAAAACTTCGTTCCATACCTTTACCGTTCGCTTCTCAATCTCTTATGCGTGAGCATTCAACCTCCCAACCTCGACCTTACGTCCCAGCTACTTGTCGCCGCGCTGTGTTCAATCGTCTTCATGGACTCAGTCACCCTGGCATACGGTCTACTCGAAAACTTATCTCGGATCGTTATTTTTGGCCTGGAATGAACTGTCAAATTAACAAATGGACCCGCTCATGTCTCGCTCGGCATTGAAAGATGCAGAACAGCAGCGTATCACCCCCAATAAGCTAATGGTTGCGTTGAACGTTGGCATCGGACCCTGAAGGCATCCCTCATGGCTCATCAGTCGAAATGGTCACGACCCACCCTCAAACTTTTTCTGTGTTCGTTTTAACAGGTCTAGATTCGATTTCTGGAATGTCCGTACATCGTACGCTGTACGCCGTCCGGGTCATAGCCCTAGGATTGCTCGAACAAACTCGTTCTTTCGCACATAGACTCTTCCAGTTCATCAGTTTGATAAACTAACTCGCTGGATTTTTATGAGCCTAACGCGGGACCAAAATAGGGATTTTGAACGGTTTTGAGATCGTAGGGGAATGGGGTGTCGCGATTTCCATGTAATTTCAAGCCGGATCTGGCTACATTCATGAATAATAATAAAAAAAAAAAAAGTTGTAGAATTTGCAGCGTTTTTCTCTCATTTTTACCTTGGGACATTACAGGTAAAATTGAAAATTTTCTCCAAATTGAACATTGCCAATTTTTGGGTAGAAAAACAGTAATATAAGGCTAAAAACTATAGTTTTCCAATGAAGATGTTAGTTTTTGATGGATTACTGTCCTTTTTCTGAAAACTTAGTTTCCGGAGAAGAATTTGACGACTTAATGAACAACCAGTACTTTTGCTAGGGTCTCTAGAACATCCGACATCGCCTGCTCACCCCTGGATCAAGGGCTGGCTACGCCCATGCAGCAATGCCCAAAATCCTTACGAATAACCCCAAAAATTGCAACATTTTAAAGGTAAATGATCGTGAAATTTGAATTTTCCCTTTTGATTTTTGCAAGTTCTACGTCCTAATTCAAGTCAAAGTTTTCAGGGTCTTTCGGTCGTGACTCCTGGTGTCCTGATCGAACCGGTACCCGACTGCAACCTCAACTTTGAGTTTGGTCCTGTTGCAAATTTAAAATTGAATGAGTTTCCATGTTTCGGGCCCTATAATTTGAGTGAAAATTACAAATTTCCTAGCAGAATATACGTGAAATTGACCGATTGGCCTTGATTCTTGCGGAATGCAAGTTTTGAGTCTTTATTTTAGCAAAATTGTGCAAGTTACGGGTCGCTTAATTTCGGGGAAATTGGAAATATTTGAAAAATTTCGGGGGGGGGGGGGGCTCGGACTAGCCGGCCACAACCAATTTACGTCGTAGGCTCACGGGGCCTGCGACGCCGTTCCCCCCCCCCCACAAATATACAGCGTTTTTGTGGCAAATATTTGCAAAGTTGAAAGTTTCCAGGCATAATTTTCGTGAAATAGCAAGTTTCAGATTCTATATTACGGCGAAATTGCCAGTTTAAGGGCATTTTTTTAGGTCGGCTAGCGCCGTCCTCGACTGCGCCTGTACCCTGACTAATAGCCGAGCCGAATATTTATGAGTTCCTTTTATTTGGGTCCCAATTCGAGCACAACTTGAAAATTCGCGCCTGAATTTGGGAAAAATTGAATGTTTCGGGTCTTCGGGTGTTAATTTACGCGAAATTGTAAGTTAAGTGAATTATTTAGTTTAAGCAAAATTGCAAGTTTTGCAGCGGTGCATCCTGGCGGCCACGGCGGCGAAAATTGAGGGCGACTTTCGGGTCTTAATTCCGTCAAAATGGCATGCTTAGGGTCTTCATTTCCGTGAAATTGCAAATTTCAGGGTTAAACGTCAGCGAAACAGGAAGTTTCGGGATTTAGTTACAGTGAAATTACAAGATTTGGTTCTTGACGACTGCAGAATAGCGAGTTTCGGGACACGTTTTTCAAGTGACCGCTTCACCCGCGCCCCCCGAGAACGCTCAGAGCTTGATGAACAGTCGCAATAAGCTATAAATAACCCCAGCGGTGCATCCTGGCGGCCACGGCGGCGAAAATTGAGGGCGACTTTCGGGTCTTAATTCCGTCAAAATGGCATGCTTAGGGTCTTCATTTCCGTGAAATTGCAAATTTCAGGGTTAAACGTCAGCGAAACAGGAAGTTTCGGGATTTAGTTACAGTGAAATTACAAGATTTGGTTCTTGACGACTGCAGAATAGCGAGTTTCGGGACACGTTTTTCAAGTGACCGCTTCACCCGCGCCCCCCGAGAACGCTCAGAGCTTGATGAACAGTCGCAATAAGCTATAAATACCCCCCCCTCCCCAAACTCACGATATACATTAAAACTGACGGTTTCACTCCAAAACTGGCGATTCTGTCTTGAAAAGTCTGACGATTTTTACACAAAACTGACAATTTCACCTCAATACTGACGATTTATTCCCTAATGAGACGATATTACACCAAAACAGAAGATTTCATGCCAAAACTAACGTGTTACCCCAAAACTAAATATGTAAGTACAAAACTGGCCATTTTACCCCAAAACATTCGGCGATTTTACCTCAAAAATTAACATTTTACCCATAAAATGGAAGTTTTTACCCTAAAAATAAATTAGGTTAGCGGTTTTATCTCAATACTAAAAATGCTACATCGAAACTTCCGATTTTAGCACAAAATGACGATTCTATTAGGTACTGCGTGCAGTGGTGGAACAACACCTATCGGGGCCCGGGGCGTAAATCCCCCCCCCCCAGGCCCTTCAGTCTCTAATTAAACTAGAAATACTTTTTAGTAGCGTTGAAGTACAGATTTTTCTCAATTTTAGCTACGAAATTGCCTCCGAAAACCGTATGCGTGCGTTTTCTCAATTTAAACTGCGAATCAGCGTTTTTTTACAATTCTACTAGCATATTTTAATAGCTATAAAACTGCGAATTATAGCTTTTTCCTCAATTTTATCCGCGAATTAGCTCATTTTCTCATTTTTAGACGCGAGTCGGCGCTTTTTATAAACTCTTAGCCGTGAAATTGCCTCAAGAATCTGCAAATTGGGTAGCGTTTGAGTGATATTTCCCAATTTTATCCGCAAATTAGCAAGTTTTCTAAGTTTAAGCCGCGAATTGGCGCTTTTTTTCCATTTTAAACGCCAATTCGTGTTTTTCTGTGTGTTGTTACCCGCGAATTAGCACTTTTTCATAGTTTTAGCCGCTTGAATTACCGCTTTTTCTCAATATTATTCCCAACGTTGCCTCAGGAATATGCGAGTTTGTGTTCTCTCAATTTCAGCTGTGAATTCGACTTTCTTAACCTCAATTTTAGCAGCGAATGAGCACATTTCTTAATTTTAGCTGCGAATTACAGCACTTTTTCTCGATTTTATCCGTAAAATCGCAATTTTTCATAGGTACCCTAGCTGGGAATTAGAGTTTTCCTCCATTTTTAGACGCGAATTCGCGTCTTTCTCTGTTTCACGCCGTGAATCAGCGCTTTTTCTCAATGTCAGTTTCAGCCCCGAGAATCCGTGAGTTGGCGTTATCTCAATTTTAGATGTGAATTTGCGATTTTTCTCAATTTTTAAAGCTGCCAAATTGTAACAATTTATCACAATTTTAGCCGTGAATAGAGTCTTCCTCTACTTTTAGACTCAAATTCGCGTTTTTCATTTTTTTTTATCCGTGAATTAGCGTTTTTCTCAGTTCTAGCCCGGTGAATTAGCGCTTTTTCTCCGTGTCAGCCCCGAAGTTGCCCCAAGAATAGGCGAGTTGGCGTTTTCTCATTTTCAAGCTGTGAATTAGCGTTTTTTCATCAATTTTAGTAGTGAATTAGCGTTTTTTCATCAATTTTAGTAGTGAATTAGCACATTTTCGCAATTTCAGCTGCGATTTTCAGCGCTTTTTCTCTATTTTATCCGTAAAATCGTAATTTTTCATACCTTAGCTACATGAACTATCGTTTTCCTCCACTTTTAGACGCGAATTTGCGCTCTTGTCTATTTCACTCGTGAATTGGCGCCCCCAAATTTACCTAAAATTCTCGCTCTTTCATAACCAATATTGCGGATTTAGCTCCTTCAACCCCAATTTTGCGCATTTTCCTATTTCCAACCCCGATTTTGCGTATTTTAATTCTTTCAAAATCCAAATTCCGTGGCCTTAGATCTTTGTGGCGCTTTCAAAATGAAAATTCCCGGAATTGGGTCGTTCAAAAATCATAATTTCACTTTTTTGGCTCTACCAAACCCCAGATTTGAGGATGTTCATTCTTTCACATTTCGTTCCTTTAAATCCCTTCAATCACCGAGATCCTGAGGATACAACCAGAAACTCCCTGTGAGTGGGCCTCCTTTGAATGGCCGTGCTTTTGGCAATGGAGATGGTCTGCTTTACGAGCCCAATAATCCGTGTAATCCGTACCCCAAAAGGTTCAGATTCCCTGTTCGAGAATAGTACGCTGGTTTAGGTATGACGAGGGGAGGAGAGGTTGGGTTGAGATTTCTAGCAAACCTCCCCGGGGGCTCGCTCACTTTGTTACGCCACTGGAGCCGTTACATTGCTATCATAAACGAGCACTGCTCGTCGTCATCATCATCATCAACGATTAGTCGTTGTCAACTTGATTTTAGGCGTCCTACTGTTGTGTCCTACTTTCCGTCGCACGCGTTCTATTATTGTCCTACTTTTTCCTGTCAGATGTCCTCGAAAACCACTTTGACATTATCGACCATTCGCGCACCAAAAAGAGGCAAACGGACCATTCGCGCCTTTTGGCTTGATGGGCTATTTGCGTCCTAAAAACGGCTAAACTGTCAATTCGCGCACCAAAATGGCAAAACTTATATAATTCAAGCCTTGAAAATAGCCAAAAAGCGAGCTAAAAATAACCAAAATGGCGATTAAATATCTAAAAATGGCCAAACTGACTCCGTGTGCCTTAAAAATGACTAAACTGACGATTCGTGGCTTGAAAATGCCTAAAACGATTAGTGAAATCCCCAAGCCATCCACTCGCACTGACCATTCGCACCATTTCCTGGGTCATACACCTGCTAAAATGTGATGGATACGGTGGCTATTGGCTAACGCCAACGCCAATTAATCCTGCGGTGAAGACCATTTTCTGAGACTCCGGAGTTTCTAGCTCCGCGGCCATTGAGCCGTAGTCTTAAAACTGGCCGGGGAACCGTGAGTTTCATTTAGAAAACTGAAATTTTTTAGACGCGAATTCGCGTCTTTTTCTGTTTCACGCCAAGAATCAGCGCTTTTTCTCAATGTCAGTGTCAGCCCCGAGAATCCGTGAGTTGGCGTTATCTCAATTTTAGGTGTGAATTTGCGATTTTTCTCAATTTTTAAAGCTGCCAAATTGTAGTAACACTTTATCACAATTTTAGCCGTGAATAGAGTCTTCCTCTAATTTTAGACTCAAATTCGCGTTGTACATTTTTTTTATCCGTGAATTAGCGCTTTTTCTCCGTGTCAGCCCCGAAGTTGCCCCAAGAATAGGCGAGTTGGCGTTTTCTCATTTTCAAGCTGTGAATTAGCGTTTTTTCCTCAATTTTAGTAGTGAATTAGCACATTTTCGCAATTTCAGCTGCGATTTTCAGCGCTTTTTCTCTATTTTATCCGTAAAATCGTAATTTGTCATACCTTAGCTACATGAACTATCGTTTTCCTCCACTTTTAGACGCGAATTTGCGTTCTTGTCTATTTCACTCCTGAATTAGGGCTTTTTCTCAATTTCAGTCCCAATGTATCCCCGAGATTCTGTGAAGCAGTGACAGCTGTGAATTCCCTTTTTTTCTCTCAATTTCTATAGCTGCTAAATTGTAGCAATTTATCATAATTTTAGCTATGAATTATAGCTTGTTTCTTCGCTTTTTTTTCTTTTTTGTCCTTGAATTAGCGCTTTTCTCAGTTTTAGCCGCGTGAACAAGGGCTTTTTCCCAATTTCAGCCCCGAGTTTGCCCCTAGAATTCGTGATTTTGCGTTGTCTCCATGTCAGCTCTGAACTAGGGATATTTCTTATGTTTTAAAATCGCATGTTGTCACAATTCTAGCCGAGAATTAGCGTTTTTCTCCATTTTTGGCCGAAAGAACTAGTTTTGTAAAAATTTCAGGAATTTTTCAGCTGCGAATTAGCACTTTTTGTGTATTCTTTCCACAAATTCGCGTTTCTTAACTAATTTTTCTCTCTTATTCTTCCCATCGAATTACCGTTTGTCCCATTGCATTGCGAAGTTACTATAGTCGAAGAAACTAGTCGGCAAATGGAATAAAATTTTTAGAAAATACACGTTTTCTCAATTTCAGCCGCGAATTAGCGTTTTTCTCAATTGTACAAGCCATTCTTTCTACTTAAAAAAGCCCAATTTTTTCTTGTTTAAGCTTTTCCCTTTTGGTAAGCTCCTAGCGTACCAATCAGTGTGGTTTTTGCATAAAACCGCATATTTTTCGGCTTGCTGAGGGTTGCAACATCATTCACAGACTGTATTACGGCTATATTTTCTCGTGCTTATGGGGAAGTCACTTGCCTGATGGGAGTGACGGATCCAGTACACTCCCTTGTCGCCCTTAAGTGGGGGGGGGGGGTTAAGTGGGGGACCCCTCCTTAAGGTCTGGACGGCCGTGCGGAACTGAATGGGAGTATTGACTGAACATTTCCGGTTTCCTGGATTCCATGACCGATTTTTTTGTCTTATAGGTATTCGAATACATCAAGGAATTGTTGAAAGCGAGGAAATCCGCTCTCCTGCTACGGAATTCCTTTAATGTGAGGGTCTAGATTGGGAAATGGAAGAATTCAAGAAAAGGTAATAGAGCACAGTGTTCTCTAATACGTTGGGAATAGGAAAAAGGGCCAGAAATAAATTAGTCTGGAATAGATACCATATCAGAAGAAAGAACCCTTTCTCTCCATATATATTGTATAGTTTTAAAAGTCAGAAGGGCTTTATCACTGTGCCCACCGGGTTTAGTTCACTCGTCCTCATATAGTTTCCTTTTCCCATTACAACTCATTGCCTTCTATCTCCCTATCGGATATCGCCCAGAGCGCTACGCGCGCTATGCATTTTCCCCAGTATGGTTGTTGCCGTTTTGTTCTCTGTGCCAGACTTTCTTCCCCGCCCCTTATCCCACCAGGGCGGAAAACTACAATGTATTGAAAGTTCCCCCCGCAGGATACTGCTCTGTTTTCCTATAAATAACTGCAAGTTTATAATAGAGGGGCTGTGCGTCGAAGGCAAATAAAAGCTGTGTATTAAAGTGCCGCGGGTTTAAAGCCAACCCAGTTGCACGCCTGAAAGCCGTTTTTATTTTTGTTAGTTCAATAGAAGATGCATTTTCGGTGAAACGATTTGTAATTGATTGTTAGCTCTTTTCTAACTGATTTCTTTCGCTCATCATTTTATTTTTCTGACGTCATCTTGATGTTTAATGACCCAACCCCTCCACCAACATTTGACATCATGTTGAAGAAACGGCCGTGAATTTCTCCCCCACCACCTTTCAGATTGTACCTTTCTCTGAAACCCATCTCACACCCTCTGGCCAGAGGTCTGCCATTGTTGTTTTTTCAATAACAACAAGAGCCCCGAGGACAAGCCATTCGACGTTTTATTTGTTGGGTCGTTCTACGTCTGCGTAATTCCCCTCAGGGCTGATGCCTTCAAGGGCTCTCGCCTGTTGTGTTGCGCCGCCCGGGCTAATCTCTCCTCGGGCGATACATTACATTACTTTTTTGACAACTGTTTCGGTATTTATTATGGAATGAGGTTTATGGTTAGAGGTTGAATTGGTTTGAAGACAGGATAGTGGTGGTGAGGGGGGGAGGGAGGGATAAAACGCCCAAGGCTTTTCCAACTTATGTATGTGTAAAATAATTTCTCCCGAAATAATATGTATTCCCTCTCAGGTGCATGGGTGGGGTAAACGAGCTAGGCGTGTCAGTTTGGTTTTCCTTAAGGCGCATAATTATACAATATACGTTTTCACGTATTTTTTGACCTTGAAAGGCAATGCATGACCCTCAATATGGAACCAACAAATTATTTAATAATTTATTTCTTATTCCTCAGGTACCCCGAATCAAAACTCGCAAAGCTCTTTAACGGCAGCATTCCCATCGTTTTGGACTCTCTGAAACAACATTATTTCATCGACCGGGACGGCGGCATGTTCCGCCACATTCTCAATTTTATGAGAAATTCGCGCCTTCTCATCCCTGACACGTTCTCCGATTTAGATCTTCTGTTAGAAGAGGCTAAATATTTTGAAGTCCAGCGTGAGTACAAACCCCGATTTTGATTATTTTAGATACTCTGTTCTAAAGGGCTATAGTTACACCATGCAAGGTTCCTTGTTGGGCTATTAAACCCTTATGTTCCCGTACATGGAGGAATAAATAATATGGAGAGGCCCAAGAGAGAGAGGAGATCCAAAAATCTTCCCTAGTGGGCGGGGCCTGTTTATACACCACCTGAATGCTATTGGTCGGAAGGCTTCTTTTTTGTTGTTGTTGTTTTATATTGTATATAGCGGGAATCGTGGTGAATTTCATAATTGGTCATTTTTATTTTCTGGCCACGCCTTACTAGTGGTTATTATAGGCCCCCTCTCATATGGACTGTAGAGGGGGGGGGTGAGAGCTCCTCTAGTATATTCATTCCTCCGTGTTCCGGTTTGATGACCAACCGGTCCGTTACTTTGGTTAATATTTTGGCAGCGTGCTGAACTGGAAATCCAGACGTCGCGGGTTCGAAATTAGTGATGCACCGAGACCGAGAAAAAGTCTCGGTCTCGAAATCGAGACCGAGATCGAGATTGCATTTTCCGGACCGAGACGAGACCGAGACTAAGGCCCGTATTTATGAACGTTCCTTCAACAGCTCCTCGACTTGAAGTCAAGGCGTCCTCGAGAAAGGCGCCCTTTGCTGAGACGGACGCCTTGACCATTTTTCGTATTTAGAAACGTTCCTTCACTTGGTTCAAGGCTTCCTTTACTAAGGCACTATAAAACACGAGTACTGCAATACGCCTAATCAGCGCCATATTTGGTCCCTCATATCATTATCATTTATCACACGGGTTTCTTGATAAGTAGGGTATTTATATTTATTTTCCGAGTTTCCTGCAAGTTTTGGCCGCGTTTCGTGTTTTTTAAACATTTCCTTCGTAATCAGTAGTTGCAATTTTGCAGTATATTTAACGGCAAGTATAAAATGTCCTTTATTTCACCCCTGATGCCGGTAAACATCGGTCAACAGCTGAATAATGAGTCGTAAGAAAGGTATTCAATTTGAGCATCTTGGTATTCAAGAATAGTTTTTCATTAAATTCGTGTACTTGTAGTGTGCCGAAAACTTGATTGGGACTTAAAACCCAAAATCGTGTCATCGTTGATCGTAACGGAAACTTGGTATATGTTTCATGCCAATGACTACAGGCGTAAATGCTAGACTAGGTACCCAATCTCAAGTTGTTATACCCACCGTCCATGCCCGTAATTACCAAAATATACTTTACAGTGTCAATTAGTAAAGGCGAGTTTTCAATGTACTTTTCTTTTGAAATGCCTCAATCCTCCATGACTCATAAAATTGTTCTGGTTCAACATTTTTAGAAATATAAAGGTAATAATATACGTCGAATAGTCCATGGTGGTCCTTGGTGGTAGTTCCATGGTACGTCACACAATTGTTTGATTGAACATCAATAAAAATCAAAACATTCAAGTCCGATCCAATTCAAGTCTGATTTTATTGATAATCCGTGGTCCAAATCAAGGTAAATTCACACTTAACAATGATGAGACGGGTCTTCCCAATTTGCGGACCAACAAAACGAATTCTGTGGACCAGCCCATAAATCGCCCTAAAAAGTGATCTGGATGGGCTAATTTTCTGTGTTCAGACTCTGTTCCAGTGTGCGGAGAAAGGGGTCAGCAAATTATCGGATCGTCATCAAATTTTGATGGGTTGTACTGCCACCGGAGCAGAGTCTACATACTGAAAATCAGCTCAGTCGGACCACTTTAGGGCGAGTTATGGGCTGGTCCGCAGAATTCGTTGTGTTGTTCTGCGAATTAGGAGGACCCTGATGAACAGGGCCGTTTTTAGGGGGTAGGCAGGGTAAGCGACCGCCTAGGGGCCCCGACCCATGGGGGGGGGGGCCCGGCTTGGAATAAAAATAGTTACAACACTCGGCTAAATTTTTACAATTTTGAGGCACTTCTGTTGAAACGATTAAAAATCGTGTTCTAAAATGCCTAAGCCTAGAAAATAATGGTTTTTAATGGAGAGAAAATCCGGGAAATTTGGGTTTTACAGAGCTAAAAATCCGAATAATACGGTTTTTGAAGAATTCAGCCCCACGAAATTGGATTTTCCAACCATGAAAATCCGCGAAATTGGCTTTGAAGGCGCCTTATCCACAAAAAGGGGTCTTGAAAGATCCAAACATGTGAAAGTGAAATTGGCGTATTTGAGCCAAACACCCGAAATGTCCATTTTAAATAGCCAAATCTAAGAAATTTGGTTGCTAAAGTGGACCAAACCGTGGGTTTTAAAAGAAGAGAAATCAGCCCAATTGACGCTTTAAAGGGGCAAATCCTGGAAATTCGATTTTTAAAGATCTCGCGAAATTGTCTTCTGAGGAAGACATAATTACGAAATTGGCTTGTCGGTTAAGCCAAACCCTCGAAATTGATATTTGAAAGAGCCGAACCCACGGAACTTGTTTATTCAATTGAGACGGACCCCCCCCCCCTAATTGCTATTCTAAAGAGCTAAGTCCAATAAATTCGGATCTTGAAGGATCTCTCGGTACGAAACTTGAACGTGTTTCAACTTCGGCCCCAGGAACGACGTGTCTCAATGGAGGCCACTCTTACCCACTGTGCTTGCAGAATGCCTCTGCAGTTCGACCATTTTCCATTTTCGATTAAATTGATTGTGTCCGGCCAAGTTTGTGAATATTCCCCGTCCAAGTCCTTCGTTTCAGCCGCTTATTTGGTGCACTTTGGACGGCTACAGAGCCGAACAGACAGGTAATTTCATTGGCCGTACTAGCAAAATATCCTTTCCATAAAAGTGCAAAATAGGTACTGTTCGGTTTAATCTGCTTTTAATCGCAAAAAACTCCCGCAGTTTCATGGCTGAATCGCCATTTTTGAAAATCATTAATTTTATTGACAAATAGTCTGTTTTGGGGGGCTTTTTGGAACTTTTTGTACGTTGTAACTTTCTTGGGGTTGTAGAATTTTCATAATGAAGGCAAAGAAATAAAAAATCTTCTCCCACTTGTTCTATTTGAACTATCTTGACCGTGGTTTCGGCAACGCCATCATTTTCAAACGAGTCAACGGATAAAACACAACTGGTGTTGATAATTTTAGGGCACCAATCTATTTTTAGGGCGTATAGAGTCAATTTTTGCAATTTTTCGGGGGTGAAGTAAAGGCGGGAGTGCTCAGTTTTGGCCATTCTTGGCGCGCTTTTGCCATTTTCATGGCGGGAGTCATCTGTACAGGCATTTTTAGGGTGCGAATCGTCAGTTTTTAGCCATTTTTAGAGTGCGTGGAGCCAATTTAGCTGTTTTTTCGGACGCCAAGTATCAAGAAAGCCAAGGCCACTTTTCGTGCGCGAATGGCCGATTTAGCCATTTTTAGGGCGCGAATCATGTACTTTTCAGGTATTTTCATGGCTCCCTAATCGAACGTATCTAGCAATTTTTAAGGCACGAGTCAGTTTGGCTACTGTTAGAGCGACATTCGCCAGTTTTGCTATTTTTAGGTCGTAAATAGTAAGTTTAGCCATTTTTAAGGCGCGAAAATCTTCATTTTTTGGTGCGACTGTAGTCAGCTTATCCGGTTTTTTGAGAGGGGTTTTGGGCTAGTTTAGCTATTTGAAGGATGCAAGTGGCTATCAAGCCAGTTTTTTGTAGAGCAAAGTATGCAATTTCTGAAACCCCTGCCTTTTAAGCAAAACCTCAATCCGCGTCTCCACCGGCTGCTAGGGGGCCCCCCGATAGTTCTCGCCTCGGGGCCCCGCGAGGGCTAGAAACGGCCCTGCTGATGAAACAGTGACTTTTCAGAAAAATGTGCTCACTGCAAAGTCATATGGAAAACCAAGTCATTCAGCTCGTGGTGATAACGTGTAACCAATCTGGGGTTGGGATAATTGCTCACTACAGATAGCACCACTATTACTATGAGCTATATCATTATCCATATGCGAACCACTTTTTTGTTGTTTGCAGTTGTCTGTTATCAATTTATCAAGTCAGAGTTATTTTTTTTTGTGAGGTGACGAAGTGAAATGTATTTTAATTAATTTTCTAATCCACGCAACTTGAAAATAATTTCACGTGACTTAAACTGTGGCCATATTCAGTGAGAAACGCTTTATATCCAGTTCAATATCTGCTACCGGCATTTCGGTCACCACCTACTTCAACTTTTTTCTGGCAATTAATCGTCGTACTGAGGTGAGATGAGACCAAAGATATAGAACTACTGGATTGCTCACTGATGTTGAATTGTACGAGAGAAAAACGGTCTAACCTGCACCCCGTGACCTTGATGAAGGCTGCTTGGCGGCACGTTTAAAAACTCCTTATACGTTAGTCGTACAATGGGAATGAGCTATCCAATTAAAATCACAATTCAGCATGTAGGGCCCGTTCTGTATAATAAACAACAGTTGATACCAACTATTAATTACCTTATTTCATTCAATTTTGTCACGATATTAAGGCCTGGTTCACACGAGCGTTGGACCAAAGCGGCGTTGAGAATTCTCCCGGCGTTCCCTTTGCAACGCCACAAGGTACTTTTCAAACATGAAAAACACAAATTTACAAATAGGAAACTTACATAATTTCCTCTTCCGGTGTGACATACGTCATGCAGCACCCATACTAGCCAAAGGATTTCATACATTTTTCACAGTTCGACATTTGAAATAAAACTAAAAGGCATTAACTTTGATTTATAATTCAAAAAATGAACTGAAATGAATAAGTAAATAACTGGGAAACTTAGCACACTAAGGCGTTCGGATGAGGTGGCAGGGTACTGGGGGAGGGATGCGATAAATACGAAGGTTTCAGATAGGCGGTCTTCATCAAGGCCAAACCCCCCAACCACTGGCTCGGATTCCCCGTCCACAGTGAGCAATCCAGTAGTTCTATATCTTTGGATGAGACTCAACAATTATTTTGTCCACTGGGCTCAAAAGGCCTCACAAGTCTATATAATGCAGGGCGAACGTAATTGTGCTCTGTCCGATGGCTCCATAATTCTTCATAACGGTTTGATGAAACATCAAACTTGAACATAATGACAAAGGGGGACAAAAGCTGAAGGAAGTGACCACACGAAGTCTCGTAGCAATCGTTTTCTCTGCGCATGACGGAGTCGTTAGTAACATGAAAGGGTGGCGGGGTTAATTATATGTTCCGTTTTCTCTTTCTCTTCGCTTTCAGCCTTTCACACTGTATGGAGTGCAGCAGCTGTGCATGTCTGGTTTCCCGTTCTCCTCAGAAACTTATTCCCCCTGATACTGCGTTCTTTAGTCGTCCCATACCATGATTGGATATGGATATTATGAAATATAAGGGCGCATATCTGGAATGAGTGGTGCAGAGGCCACGTAGCCCTCCTCAAGGAGAAGACGTCACATTCGCAAAAAGTCATCAAAACGCCTTTTCAAATCTCATCTCATGAATTTACACCGGTCATACTTCACGAAGTTTTGGATAATTTTATCAAAGTACCTAATACGAGGCACGAGCGTGACTTATGCCTGCCGAAAACAGCCGGTTCCTAGCCCAACGAAAAATACTGGGACAAATCGCATGACCCCACTGCCCCAGAAAATGTATAGAAGTGCAAGAAAACCGTAGCATGACAGCGACAACTGTGAGTCACACCGTAATAAGGTCCCATAGGACCTTGATCGCCTAATAAATCTTTGTCTCCAATTATAAGGATAAGTCTCTGGTAAATCGAATACGATTGTTCGAAGATTCTTCAGTTGTACTGAAATCGTCGAACTTGAAGCTCCCAGGCACCTAACTCAAAGTGAACTGGGTAAGTAGATGCCAAGTCTAAACATGCCTTGATTGGCCGGCTAAGGCTTGCTTTTTCAGCTAGAGTGAAGTGAAAATGCGATTCGCGATTGCGATGGATGACATTACTCGGCACATCGGCGGTTAATCCGATGTGTTCGAAAAACACTGAGCACTTGTGGTCAGATCCCCTTCTCTCTTACACGACACACCCTACCTTCACTCATCCGACCTGTTTTGTGCATTCCGTGTATCTGGTTCTTTGGCGTTAGTGGACCAAGGGTATCTAGTTTTTAATTTGCGACGTAGGAGGACACTTATTATGTTGCTATATTCGTTCATTTGGAATTATCGACCAGGTATGCACTCATATCGCTTGCTTTTTTAATTTACTTTGCTGTTGACCTTATGTGTTGTTCATCTATATGCCAATCAGGTCTTTAAGAAGATTTCAAATTAGATCGAAAGCTTGATCATAATCAAGTGCCCGTTTATTTCGTCACCGTTCCGCTGGTCGATAGAAAAGTCACCTATCAACAGTGAGAAGTGTATAATAATAATAATAATTATTATTATTTTTTAGCACGTTCCAACAATTGTTGTATAGCTTCGTCACAGGATTATTAAATCAATAAGTAAAGACTGCCTAATCGAACTCGGACGTGAACGCGTTTTACGCGTTGACCATTAAAAAGTTCTTCAGCCACTTCTTGAACGTTCGCACTCCCAGAAGCATCGCTCTTGTCGGCAGCTTGTTGTGCAATTCTACCTGGCTGTGGTTTATGAGTCCGGGCCACGCTATCTGCAAGCCAATGCGGCCGGTTTCCGCCATAACCCTACTGAGTAGCTGCAAGCCCCCTTTAATTTGTCCGAAAATGGGAGTTTTGATTTTTTAAACGATTGTGCCGATTTCACCCACCGGGAGGGCCGTGAGGCCTGAAGAGGCCTGTTCGGATCGAGGCTCTGCCTCACGGGCGGGCTCCCAGGCTGTCTGGTGAATAAAAGTGTCAGGTTGTGGATATAGATTATGTTTTATTCTCTCTTATTTTATGCGGACAGTATTATTCTGATCAATTTTACTAGACTTTTTTCCACTAGTGCAGCTCGCAAATCGCACTCTAATCTTTCTAAAGCCAAACACTACTGGTAGAGCCTTTTTTGTATTTATTTTCCTGAATCTATTTTGGATGTATGATCAAGATCAGCGGTCGTCAACCGGAGATTCGTAGTTTTCCAATTGACAGCTTCAGAACGAATGAGATTGACTTTACAATTTTTCTTTTTTCAACGAATTGAGGCAATAAATATTTGAAACTGGAAGAATTATATTAATATTAATTAGGTTTATGATGATTTCTTCAATTTTATTATTATTACAGTATTTCAGTAGCAAAATCATTACGGCATTGTAGGCAGGATGAGCTGAGGGGTCCGTCGACCGAGGACTCGTGTTGATTGGGTCTGTGAGTTTGAAAAGGCCTCCGATGGTCCAGGGCTAACGTTCAACCGTCGCTTCCGTGAGATTCTTAAGTGTAAAGAGGTGGCCACACTCTTTACTTCATGGGACAATATTGATATACGATTCAAGGGATTCTGGGTCAATTAATTATTATTTTAGGCCAGTCAAAAAGAACACTTAAAATAGCTAAAATAACAATTAAGCGGCTAGTTATGATTTTTTAGTTTGTTGTTAGAACCAGTACCAGTAGTGTATACCCAAGTTTGCAGCATCGAAAAACCTGTGCTACTTTCGTAGCAGTCGAAAAACCGCGGAATATTGGCACTCTTCTCGTTTTTCTTTTATTATCTTTCCTAAACTACGCTTTCTTCGACAATACACGTGAACTACGTTTTTCAAGTAGGTATATTAAATACGCTACAATTTGAAACCTGATCCAGCTCTGTAGGTCAGACGTTAGCCAAGATGCAGCTCTTCAAAATTGGTAATTTGTTTTCACAAAAAGAGTTCCCAAGTCTAAATATATGGAAGCAACAAGTTGGAAATTTCTAACGCTCTCTCCAAAACCTTGTGCGGAACTGTGAGCCCTCGAATTTGTAATAGAAAATTTCTCAGAGGTTGGTTTCACTCAAAACAATATCACTTTTTTGGTTGCAAAAAAATACCAATTCTTAACGGCTGTATCTTAAACATGTCTTTTAAAAAAAAAAAAATAAGTGTATTGAATTCGCTTTAATTTGAGACCTAGCCCAGATCTGTAGATTAGGTAGTAGCCAAGATACAGCGCTTCAAAATTGGTAATTTGTTTTGCCAAAATGATGGAATTTTTGGCTTTGTTTTGTGTGAAACTTACCACTGAGCAATGTTCTATCACAAATTGAACGCTAACAGCGCCAAATGAAGTTTTAGAGGGAGATTTTCAACTTTTTATAAACTTAAAATCTCTTTAAAAAACAATAAATTATTAATTTTGAAGAGCTGTATCTTGGCTACTATATCTGCCCCATAGAGCTGGGCTATGTCGCAAATTGTAGCGAATTTAATATACTTGAAAATTGTAGTTCGCGTTTATTAACGAAGAATGCATAGTTTAGGAGACAGTAAAAGCACTGGAAAAAGTGCAAATATTCCGCGGTTTTTCGAGTGCTATGAAAGTAGCACAGGTCTTTCGAAGCTGCAAACTTGGATTTAGACTACAGGTATTGGTCCTAACAACATATTATAAAATCAGAACCAGCCGTTCAATTGCGATTTTATTGTTCTTGTTGCATCCCATTTTCAATTTTATCTACTTGTACTCAAAGAGATTATATGTACAATCAACAAAAGCGTACACGGCTTAGCCGAATGCATATTTATTCTCCTTCACTTTTCGCCTTCTACTCATCCCTTCAAGCGAAACCCGAACAGAACAGATCCTGAAGAGTTTAGGTGGCGTTTGTCCGAAGAGGTTTGTTTGCTCGGTAAAAAAAAACTCCAGGAATTTCGCTAGAGGGATGAGTATTAGTAGTGAAGGAGTAGATTTTTTCAGCTAAGCCGTGTACGCGTTTGTAAGTGCTGTAAACTGATTAAATACTAAATAGGACTGAACTGCATTGAAAATGGGACGCATTATTGAAACTGGTCTGCAAAAAAAATTAGGTACTTAATACAACTTTTTTTCTAAATTGGTGAAAACTTCGTACGAAAAATTGGTGCCTAGTTGGGGGAGGGGTGCTGCCTAAAACGCAGATCCTTTGAGTTTTCCGTGGCTGCGATTTGCTTGAGTTGAGGCTCTCGCTCTCTCTATCCAAAGTCGAGTACATCGGCATTCTTACGTAGACGAGTAATGACGCGGAATTTATTTTGATTTCAGGACGTAGTCAAGCTTGGGGCGATAGGAATTGCATTAAGAAACGATTTTAAAAATGAATGCTATAGTGATTTAAATTTTACATGCGGAACGATATTTGACTGGAGAGGAGGTTCGTCGCACAAACGTCCAGGGGCGCAGCATGAGAGGACACGGGTGGGCAGTTGCTTTCCAGCGAACGCAAAATGGAGTAACCCACAGCCGACATTCATCGACGATAACAAATCCTGAAACGTTCGTCACCTTCTGATTACTTAAAGTGTGGAATTTATACACTCACTCTCATTGTAAGCTCTTCCACAGGCTTCTGGAAATTTCACAGGAATTAACGGATCGTGTTCCTTTACATAATTAATAATACGTCAGTAGAACGTCAATGTAGTCGAATATACCAATTTAGCAGTAAAATACTAACTTCAAACTCCTCGAGGAAATCAGCAATTTCACCTCAGGACGGGAACTGAACATTGGGCGTATAGAAAGGGCAATTATTCATCCAAGAAAACTCGCCTTTAATCGTGAACTACAGGTGTATCCTTCTCATGTCAAAAACCGACATTTTTGCCATAGTTAATGATACTTTAGCCACTGATTTTCAAATGTTGTCCTCAGCAACTTACTGTTTTCGTTAATTACTATCTTAGCTGGGCCTCTCAAGCTGAATATCCGGCATAATATTGGCGTATAGTCGGAGGCAGTTAAGAAATTGAAGTTCCTGCAGTACAAAATGCTCTAAATTCTCTCTAATTTTGGGTGTCACTGGCGTTTATGAGTAGGTACAAGTGACAATAAAAATATCAAAACAATAACCCTTGTAAGTTACCTTAGCAACAGCAAGCTTAGCTTTTTATTGATATAGCTTCTACATGTGGTAGTGTTATCTAGCGTGATAAATTTTCCCAACCCCGGATTGGTTTCAACTTCATCACTAGGGAGCTGAATAACTTGGTTTTCTATACAACTTTGGCTCACTGTTATTTTCAATTCTCACATGTTAAATTGCCTCGAAATTTTAAAAATCACTGTGGTAACGTTACGGTGCCGATCGGAGCACTGAATCACTGTCACGTGCCGGTCTAGTATCAATTGATCAATCGAGCGAATAATATTTTCATTTTTGCCAGACAAATCGCGTGCCGGGCACGGCACTGTGACTGTGTGTGAAGGCCCCGCCACACCGAACGCGAACTGCCGCGCTGACAGGTCCGCACGCGGAAAAACTATGGTAACGGGGTATACCTCACCCACGTACGTAGTCATGGTTTTTCCGCGAGCGGACCAGTCCGCGCGGCAGTTCGCGTTCGGTGTGGCGAGGCCTTAAAGGTATTGTCACTTCGGGGATCAAGACATCGCTACTATCTGACATTTTCTGCCCTAGGTATTCCAATTTATTTTGTCTGCTGCAGTCTAGAGATGCACAGTTCCTAGAGTGAAAGGGCCTTACATGGTTCGTTTGTCGCGTCGTAAGTACGAGTTTTTTTTTGTTTTTTTTCGGTCAAACGTAGTTCGCGTTAAGGATTCCTCTAACGAGTCATTAACTTTTTTAAAGCGGTTCAACACTCAATGAGGCGACGGATTTACCGTGTTAATTTCCAAATGAAGAAAAACAAAAGCAACATTTCAAAATCTAATACAATAACCAAAATACAGGGTGGATGCGTATAAGGGTAAAGAAAAAAATTGGGTACAAGTAGACCTCATTTGCGATCGAAAACACCCCATAAGCCACGGTCTGAAAATCAAAACCCTTAGAGATATGATTTTTTAATCATCTTTTTAGGATAACATCATTTTCCTTGACTAAATGCGAGTAACTCGCTTCCCGGCTGCTATTGCAGCTGACTTTCTGCAACTTTTGACGCTGGATTCGGGAAGAGCACACTCTGTTCTGTCAGGCCTAGCTATTTTCGTCTAAAATAACTATTTTCTGTGTCCTTAGCTCGGCAGCTCTTCCAAGTCGTGCGAAACGGAGATTTTCAATAAAAGGGAACCCCCACTTGCCCGTACTAAAACTGCACCTATCGACTTCTCATGGATCAGAAAAGCTTTATCAACGTGTTACTTTCGAAATTACTCATGAGCGTTTGTTTCATTTATTGGCGATTTCTCGGCAGAAATTACATTTTTTTTTTTTTTAGAAAAAAGAGTGATTTTCCTATTCAAAAACAATAAATTGCTTTTACCTGCCAAATTCAAACAATCCTTGTGAACTTCAACATTCTCAGCGTCATGAAAACTTCACCTGAAGTGGTCCATTGAACGTAACCAACTGTGAACGCCTACCAGAGTATCAAAAAATGTCGCTCCGGCAGCTTGCTGTCGAATAAAGTGCATTTCACTACAACGCAGTTCGATGTTTTCAGTTAATTTGCGATTATTCGACAATAATTACTGCTTAGGGTGACTATAGCTACTTTTATTTAGCAATTTCTGCCAAATAATCGCTAATTTACTGAAATTCGTAGTAATGAAATGCACTCCATTCGACGAATTTGATGCTTTGGTGAGCGTTCATATTCAGTTCCATTCCAAGGACCGCTTCAGTTGAGGTATAATGATTTTTAGCATGCTGAAATTCGCAAGGATTGTTTGTATTTACAGGTAAAAACCAGCGATTTTGAATAGGAAAATCACTAATTTGTCTAAAAAATTGTCATTTCTGCCAAAAAATCGCCAATTGATTAAACAAACGCTCATGAGTAGTTTCGAAAGGGACACGTTATTGAAAAAGTTTTTCTGATCCATGGGAAGTCGATAGGCGTAGGTTTAGTGGGGGTTGACTTTTATTGACAAATTAATAATCTCCGTTTCGCACAACCTGCAGGATCTCTCGAGGACACAGAAAATAGTTAGCAGAAAGACAACTGGGAAGCGAGTTATTCGCATTTAGTCAAGGAAAATGTTATCCTAATAAGATGTTTGAAAAATCATATCTCGAAGGGTTTTGAATGGGAAACTTGCACATTTTTCAAAAGTTGGTGTTCCTTAAAGAGGGCCCTTCCACAAGCCTATTGCTGACATTAAAATTTGAAATCAATCAAGGATTCATTTTTAGCGAATTTTTAAAAATTTTGAGTGGGAGTTCGATTACGTCAGACCTTATTTATTGAAATGGATGATGCGGTGAAGAGGGGGTTAGACGCGTTTACTGGAGGGAAATTTTTCATGTTATTTGTAAACAAACAATTTTAGAGTTCCCTCAAATGCTTCACAAGTAAGGATTTACGTCATTTCCCCTCGCACCATCCATCCCCTCCTGAAGCACTTTGAACCTTTTTTAAAAATCTTAAAACGCACCAATCGGGTTGCAACTTCCGTTGTTATCCTTCAGTTCACGGGTCAAATCACCGGTATGCTTTTCTTCCCAATCTGAGATTCATGCAAGTTCCCCATTTCTGACCATGGCTTATGGGGTGAACCAATTTACCCAAACGGGGTGTCTAACCCTATGTAGCTTTGTTAGGGCGTGAGGATTTTCTGTAACAACAAATAACTACAGAAGTAATCATCCAACAGTATTAGGGTTAATTTTTATCAATTCAGCTCACAAAACTGCGCAGGAATTAGACGTCCTGTTCGGCAAATTGGTTCACTTCTTAGGGATGACATGGCCAACGACTACCCTCCCTAAAAAGATATTGGGCACCCCATATCTTTTCGGACTATTCGAAGGGCCCTGATTAATGACCTGAAGCACTTCATTTTCTATCTTAATAGGCGTCTTTTTCTGGAAAGACAACTTAATCCGTTCACTGACATTGCCAAGCCTTAATTAATGACGAAAAACTTGCAGCATACTTATGACCTGCCCTCAGGATTTTCTATGCTTTTGACTTCGGATAAACCCGATCCTCCTGAGTTCACAATTGTCTGAAAAGAATGAATCGGTTGGGTAGGGGGATATTTTTATTGGACAAAAATGTCAATTTCCGTAGCCTTACTTCGAGCTTCAATGACGTATTAATCGTTTTATTTTCACGTGATGAATTTAGCCCGGCAAATATAATCGGAATGGCGTTAGGCTTAAACTTTCGCCATCCATCTGGCCTTCTTTTCTCCCATTCGGAGTCTTCAAAGTGAATCTGCTCAAATCAGAGGAAATGAAAATCATGATAGGGGTAAGATAATAATAAAGGTAGTTTTTCACAAGGAGTCGAATCATTTTTTTTATTATCTGTCCTGTTTCTCACCCTGTTGAGTATCCAGGATGCATAAATTAATATTTATTTGCAAAGCAGAAAAGCCCGTTATTCCCAAAGCAAATCCCGGATGCCAAACAAGAGTATTATTGGCTTCGTACGGAGTTGTCAAACATTGCCATTGATGATTTCATTATAAAAACGGCAAAAAATAAGCGAACAACTCAAGTAACGGGGCTACAACTAAATTAAGTATAAATCGTACTCACTTCACAAATTCTCGAGTAATTATTAGTGGGCTCCCATTGTTCCCTCAGACAATTTTCGGTCCACTTCTTTCTCCTTTCTGGTTCTGACGGGAATTTAAAAAGCCGGACTCCGTCAACGGTCTTTCGATGACAATTATAATGCAGAACAAATAACCATTTTAAAAAAATATCACTGTACAAGAAAAAATTTGAGACTCTAATGACATTTTTTTCATGTTATCATACTTGTTTACCCTGACGACTGCTTAACGACCGAGGGACCAAATATGGCGCTGATAGCGTGTTGCAGTACCTGTGTTTTAAAGATTCTCTACCTTTACCAAGGTCGCCTTCAAGGGACTAACAAGGAACGATTTACTACCTAGTTTTCCCTAGACGCCGATTATACCTATGAATAGCACCGTTTCATTTAGTGCGCCAGTACAGTAGTGAAATAAATCATCTGGTTTGAATATGAATATCGTTTAAATTCATTCTATGACTGAAATAATTTTACTTAAACCTGCCCGGTAAAAGAGAGAGGGTCCCACCATCTTCGTGCCGATTTCCTGCTCGCATGTGTTACCAGTGAAATCCAGAGAGCTGTCGACAATCCTACAACAGCTATGGCCGAGGACATTGTAGCATCACAATTGGTTTTGTTATCACATGACTTTTAAGAATCAATAAACAGCTTTTTAGTTTTTCCGTTTCAATGCGATTGACTTACTAACTTCGATTCTACAAATGGCGACGAGGAGAAAACGAGCGTCTCATCAAAGGGATGATTTTGAATACAATGAGAACACTGAGGTGACTCGGCCCAAGTTCAAAGATTTCGATATCGAGAGTTTCAATCCCGATGCTGATTACTGGTTCGGACGTTTCAGTTACGCCCTCTCAGTGGCGGATCCAAGGGAGGGGCCACAGGGGCCATGGCCCCTCCCTTGGGGTCGAGATCACTAGGGCAAAAAAATAATCAAAAACACCTCCAAAATCTCTTCCTTTTTAACTTCAGGGCTGATCACGTGAAAGTTCGTGCATTGTTCTGGTTAAAAACGGTGGCATTATAGTAAGAATGCTTTAAAATTCGTCTCAATTTTCGGATTCTCCGTGTGGTTAGAAACCCGAAAATAATGTTAAGGTTGGAGCATTATAGTGGTTACAACTTTGTGTGTTCGGACCTATTTTGTTGTTGTGAGCCAGAGCGGCGCAGGGGGGGGGGGTCATCTGAGTGCCCTGAATGGTCATGACTTGTGCCATGAGCATAGTAACGGCGGTACCTGACCTCTTGGTCTCACCCGCCGCTCGACTGCAAGCAGCCGAGATATTTACGTGCAGATGTTCAGTTTTGCATTTGGTACCGTTCTTCCGCCGCCCCATCTGTCCCAGTCAGGTGAGGCTCCATCAGATGGGCACAAATTACAACCCGTTGGTCTGCACGGGTTCCTAACCGGATTTTTCAAGTAAAATCATGCTCGGTGTGTATACACACCTCCCAGTTGGCTGAGGATAAGCCTACCTCAACCGCGCACTGGTAGGCGGCATCCCTACCTAGTTGATGCTCCTGATAAAAGTCAGTACTTGGTTCGGACATCGAAATGCCCTCCTCTACGAGTCGTGAAACCATAGGCCACCACGAATCCAACTCCAAACTGTGCCTGGGCTAGGAATGAGTGGCACCCCGTGGTCCCAGTGTTGCCGTCAGTGAAAAAAGAGAACTTCAGGCCCTGAGACTGGTCGCGGGTCGGTGGTGCGGAAAAAAGAAACCACCTGCTCTAATTCGTGATAGGCTTAATCACGAATGGCGCCCGAGTCCGGCGTGTAGAGACCAGGTGCAGCCACAACAAAAGAAGTGACTAACACCCGGGCGGAGCCCTCGTTGGCTTGCATCCGCGCACGTAGTTGTGCAAAATGCGCGTGTTATGCAGTTGCCACCTGTTACCCGAAGGTCGAGGGTCGCCTAAGTCGGAGCTAGGCTAGACGCAAGACAATACTGCCCCCCTCACCGAGTATCCCTGGTGCTCCGGCATTCAGGGTTTAGGGAGGCAGCTGTCCCGCGGTTATATTCGCGTCTCCGACCTCAACTGAATTTCGATCCGCTAGTACAAAACATCCCGCACCACGAGCACCACCAGCCGTCCAAACGGTTGGGCCCCGGGAACGCGCGCCACGGAAGCAAAACCCCGGCTCCACGGTAAAACATGGGGGTCTCCCCTCACACAAGGTGATTGGGCCCCATATCCCCGCGGCCAAAGGTCCGCCACCGCAGCCACGCGCCACCCCCGGGGGTCTCCCCTCGCTGAACAAACGAGCGGAACCCACGGAAGCGAGATGCAGAGGACTGCCCCCTACGGTCAGCCAAAACAGGCTTGAAATTCGATGGAGATGCTTTAAGTAGGGAATGGACCCTAGCCAGCCAGAAGCCCCAAAGGGGAGCATTCATCTTGACCAGTAGAGGCTAAGTCGAGAGAGAGGCGAGCCTCTTAGTCCTCGATATATTCGCATATCTGGCCCATCTTCTGGACAAGCACCGACAGAGCTGCGTTAGCCTCAAAAAATCGAGTTTCCAGGAGGAACCACCGAGGAGGTGCAGTTGTCTGGGGCAGCAGAGGCTAAGTCGAGAGGGAGTTCCCACCAAGTGGAAACTCCTAGTCCTCGATATATTCGCTTAACTGCCCCTTCTCCATCCGGGGGGGGGGGTCAGTTGCCATCCCCTAGATTTAAAAGCGCAGACTTTGTGGGGCAGCTGGCCCACTTCTAGATGCCATAATTAAGTTAAAATCCATCAGCATCGTCACACTTGTATCGCCAAAATGTTCTCAACTCTGGCTCAGCAATAAACCAATTTCCCGGATCCCTTCCCCTCCAATACCAATTTCGCGTTTCTTTTCTGCTGAAAACCCAATTTCACGGGGTAGCCTAATTCAAAAGCCAATTTTGTGGTTTTCGCACACTAAAAAAACCATTTTTACAACTCTGTCTCAATAAGAAAACAATTTCTTAGATTCCGATCACTAAGACACAAACTTTCTTGCCGAAAAATTAATCATTTTCCTGGATCTGGCCCACTGAAAAACTAATTTTTTCGTTTCGCTCCCTAAAAAAACCAATTTTCCTGATTTTTGTAGCTATCGAACTTTAACGATGCTCTAAAAAAACCAATTTATCGCAGTTCACCTCCTAAAACACCAATTTTACCGGACCTGCGGCTCACTGTAAAATAAATTTCTCGGATTTCACTCACTGAACAACCAATTTCAGGGATTTTTGTAGCCAGTAAACTAATGGGGAACTTGCATGAACGCCCGATTTGGGAGAAAAGTAAATCGGTGAATTGGCACATGGACGAACTTGACGTGTTCGTGACAAGCACGAACTGTCACGTGATCAGTAATGAATTTTATGAGGACGGAATAAGGAAATTTTAACTTATCACCAATAGTTCTATTTTTGGTCCTTGGAACCTATTAATTTTATTTTGCCCCTTATAACTCGACCGGCGCGACGTTCGTGATCGGTGATCGTTTATTTGTGCTTTAAACTAAAACTTTTTAGTAGAAGTTGCCGATTTTATGCGGAAATTGTCAATTTTAAGATGAAACTGTCAATTTCTTGAACAAGTGATTGTGGGATCCTGAGGTTGGACTGTATTTCTGCTGTGATGCTAACTTATTATGAATTTATTGGAACAAGTAAGAAAACGCAAAAAAACTGGTTAACGCATGAGGCACAACTTTTATTTAAACGATATCAAAACGAACGAAACGAATATTGTTTTATCTTGGTTTTTTCAATCAACAAGGAAGAGGCCGTTGGCAGGAGAGCGCCGCCACATGGCGCTTTGTTTCAAAATAAGGCGTCATCATGTCTTCCCCGCCATGAAGCATTGTCTTCATTATTGTCTTCGATGGGCAGAGGGCAGAGGTCTCGAACATTCCGCTTGAAGTACCCAGCCTTTGTACGAACGGTGGCGACACGAAGGTAACCATCGGGTCCTTTGTGGGTGTCTGTGACCAGGCCCAAATTCCAAGCGAGAGGTGGCGCCTGATCGTTCTTGACTAAGACAAGCGTTCCAGTCTCAAGATTCTTCGAAGTAGTTTTCCACTTGGTGCGTCGTTGCAGTTCTTGCAGGTATTCTGTTGACCAGCGTTGCCAAAAATGTTGTACAACTTGTTGAACATATTGCCAACGTGAAAGTCGATTGCTAGGAAGTTGTTTCAAGTCTGGTTCTGGCAACTCGACTATACTACTGCCAATGAGGAAGTGAGCGGGAGTCAATGCATTTAGGTCATCGGGAGAGGATGGCCACGGGGTGAGTGGACGAGAGTTGACGCAACCTTCTATTTGGACTAGCACGGTGTTAAGTTCACAAAATGTTAAATTATGAGATCCTATAAGTCTTTTCAAGTGTCGTTTTACAATTCTAACTCCTGACTCCCAGAGGCCACCAAAGTTTGGCGACTTAGGTGGAATGAACTTCCATTCAATATTTTGACTAGATAATTGATTAACAATAGCATCAATGTGATTTTCGGATTTCCACAAATCTCTTAATTCTTTTAATTCATTTTTTGCCCCAACAAAGTTAGAACCATTATCTGAATACATTATTAAAGGTTTACCACGTCTAGACATAAATCTTCTCAATGCGGCTAGAAAAGCTTCAGTTGTCAAATTTTCGACTAATTCTAAGTGAATTGCCTTAGTGGCTAAACACACAAACAACGATATGTAAGCCTTTACTAATGGGGCGTTTCTTCGTGACGATGTTCGAATGAAGATGGGACCAGCGTAATCAACCCCGCAATTATAGAAAGGTCGCGAGGGTTCCACTCTGGTTTGTGGAAGCTGTCCCATTATTTGGCTTGACGATTTGGGATTTGCTCGAAAACATTTTATGCAACGATGGTAAGTGAGGCGACATAAGTTGCGTCCGTTGATTGGCCAATATTGCTCCCGAATCGTGGCCAGCAAACCTTGAGGACCAAGATGCGCGTTGTCCTTGTGTATCTGTTCAATCAAGATCAATGTGATTTTATTTACTTCACTTTTTCCTCCGTGAGTAAGAAGAAGTGGATGTTTTCTCTCAGGGATCAACTGCGGTGCTTGAAGTCTTCCACCTACTCGAATAATCCCTTTGTGGTCCAGGAAGGGACTCAACGTAGCGATGTGACTTGACGATTTGATGGGCTTCCCTTTAAGTAGACTCTGGTACTCATCAGGGAACATCAGACGCTGGCACAATCTGAATAGGGCTAGTCTGGATTCTTCAAATTCGATTGATGATATTGGACCTTTGAGTCTTGAATCCTGGTTGTTTCTACTGAGTTCACGAAACCTGAAGCAATAAGCAATGATTCGGACAATCCTGTTAAAAGACGAACAGCGAGTTAGTGAGGTGATGATGTGAATTTTCGTGTCAATGTTTGAAGTGCCAGTAGTCATTAGAACGGTAGATTTGACAATCTTGGTCTCAGGCAACTCTGAAATTTCTTGAGGTTCGAAGTGTCCATAATTTTGACTTGGCTGATCGTCTGTGAGCCACTGAGGCCCTTTCCACCACAAATTACACTTGACGAGCTGATCTGCAAATGTGCCTCGAGAAATCAGATCTGCTGGATTGTCAGACGATTTCACGTGTTTCCACTGCTTTTGTTGCGGTAAGTCTTGAATTTTAGCTACACGATTTGCAACGAATGTTGTCCATTTTGAAGGTGGCCCGTTCAGCCATGACAATACAATTTGAGAGTCCGTCCAGTAAGTGACCGTGTCTATGTCCAAGTTTTCCAACGACGGGAGTGTTTGTTCAATTAGCTCTGCGAGTAAAAGAGCCGCACACAGCTCAAGACGAGGCAGTGATAGGATCTTCAGTGGAGCTACGCGAGATTTTGACGTCACTAGGTGAACTGCGACGTCACCAAAGTGGGTTGAACTACGCAAGAAAATGCAAGCGCCGTAGGCTGTTGTCGACGCGTCGGAAAACCCGTGTAATTCGAATTTTGTAGCTCCAGGAATAACGATGCAACGAGGAATCTTCAATTCAGTCAGTGATGACAAAGACGAGCACAGCGAGCTCCACTCTTCGACAATTCCATCATGGAGGGGGTCATCCCAACCATAATTTTCCACCCAAAGCCTTTGCATAAGAATTTTAGCCTTAGTGATTACTGGACCGATCAATCCGAGGGGGTCGTAAAATTTAGATATTGTTGAAAGTAAACACCGCTTAGTGTACTGCTCCTTGCCGTCGAGTGCTAAATCCGTTTGATTAATTGCAAAGGAGAAAACGTCATTTCGAGGAAACCAAAGTAAACCCAGAGTTCGGACCGACGAGTCTTCATCAAACGAAATGGTCGAGTTAAGCTCTCTGTCCTTTTGTGGCACGTTTTCCATGAACGTGTGTGAATTCGAGCTCCATTTTCTAATATGCATACCTCCGAGAGACAAATGATGGCTAATTTGGGATCGGAGTTGAACCGCTTCTGATGCGTTGTTACAACCGGTTATGAGGTCATCGACGTAAAAGTGATTTTGCAAAATGTGGGATGAAACATTATGATGGTGGTCTAATGCGATCTGTTTCAATGTTCGAGTGGCAAGCCACGGAGCACTACTATTTCCGTAGCTTACGGTAAGAAGCTTGAAAATTTGAAGTTGTTCAGAGGGTGAATCTCTCCATAAAATGAGCTGTAAAGGTGTTTGAGTCGGGTCCACAAGAATTTGTCGGTACATTTTTTCTATGTCTCCACATATTAGCACGGGATAGATGCGAGCTCTAATTAGATGCCGTGAAAGTGACGGTTGTATTGTGGGGCCGACTGCTGACAAATCGTTCAAGGAGTATCCAGACGATGATTTGCAGGAGAAATCAAATACAACTCTCAGTTTTGTGGTTGATGAGGTTTCTTTGAACACCGCGTGGTGGGGTACAAAATAACATGTCGTTGATGCAATTGTGGACGCATCCACCCTTTCCATATGACCAAGACCCCGATACTCCTCTAGAAAGGTTTGATATTTTACTTTCAACTCGGGGTTCAGTGCGAAGCGCCTTTCGAGGTTGACAAAACGTCTAAGAGCGATCTCTCGGCTATTGCCTAATAATTTGACGTTATTTTTCAAAGGGATCTTGACAACGTAACGACCATGAGCATCCCGAAATGTTGTTGAAGCGTAGATTTCTTCGCACAAACTTTCTTCCTTCGTCAAGTGAGGGGGGTTATCAAGTGCTTCAATTTCCCAAAATTTTTTAATTGTTTTGTCTATGGACTCAACGGCCACGTCGGAGATTACGCAACAATGACTAGTAAGCGACGTGGAAGCAGCGCCAGTGATTATCCAGCCAAGTTTTGTTTCGCGAAGAGACAAAGTCTTCCCACTGAGGTTTAGCTGCCCATGCCCCATTAAATCCCAAAATATTCCAGCACCCAACAAGATTTCAATTTCGCCCATTTCAGCTGGGTTCGGGTCAGCAAGAACGACATGCGGAGGTAGATGAAGGGTTTTTACGTCGATGTTCACCTGAGGATTGTAGTTGGTGATTTTGGGCACCACGAGAAACTCTAACTTACGAGAGAAAGTCGATACTCGAGAACCGATTTTGGCTTCGATCTTGTGCTGAATGGGAACTGCTGTTCCATCAAATCCTTCGACGCTGATTGAAGCAAGATTTCTCTTCAGTCCGAGACGGTTGCAAAGAGACGACGTCATGAAACTAGATTGTGCTGCACAATCAAGCAAGGCGCGACAGTGAAATGGGCCTTTCGGACCAAACACTGTAATTTTGGCTGTAGCCAGCAGAACGACTGAATTTTGAGGGGCACATGACGTCATTGCGATGGTATTACTAGGTGTAATCGGTTGAGCGATGGATTGCGACGAGGTGTTGACAGACGACGAAACGTTTTCAGACGACGAATGGCGATGGGCTTGCGAAAGCGACGATGATAAACGATGCAACAATGAATTGTGTTGTTTTTGACAGATTTTGCAAGTGGAAGCAGATTTGCAATCAGCAACGCGGTGCTTCGTGCCCAAACAATTGATACAGAGCTGTTTGCTTTTTACGAAACTAAACCTATCTTCAACAGGCATTTTCAAGAACTGAGAGCACGAATAGATGGCATGAGGTTCGTGGCAGAGCGCGCATTCTCTGCCTTTGTTGTTGACAACCAAGCAACGAGATGACCTTTGCGGAGCAGAAACTTTGAGTTGTTTTTCGAATTGACGAGACGAAGGGGGGTTCTGACTGGGACGTTGGTTATCAATGGCTTCAAGTATTTGGCATCTGCCCTCCAAGAACTCGAAAAGCCTGGCTACCGTAGGCAGCTCGTGCGAAGGGGCTACCTTTGCCCATTCCTTCAAAGTGTTTGTCTCGAATTTACTTGTTATGAGGTGAACGATTAAAACATCCCAACTCTCAGTCGGCTGGTGTAGCCCCTTTAGGGCTCGAAGGTGTTTTTGAGACGAATCTAGCAACGCTCTGATTTGAGGGAGAGATTCCCTTTCCAATTTTTGAAGATCGAAGAGGCTTCTGACGTGCCTTAAAACTGACCGAACAGGGTTGTCGTAGCGACCCTTAAGCAAGTTGAGAGCTACGATGTAGTTGGCTGATGTCAACTCAAGTGACTCAATTAGACTATAAGCCTCCCCACGCAATGAATTTTTCAAATACTTTAGTTTAGAGGAATCTGAGTAACGAGGATTCTCGTGCACTACGTCAGTGAAAATACTAAAAAATGATGTCCACTCATCCATGTCACCATCAAAATTGGGAAGAGACAAGGGCGGTAGTCGAAGGTCATCATAATTTGAGAGAGGAACGGGCCCCGGAGTCATCGATGAGTCAACTGGACTGCTGTTGCCTTTCTGTAATTCACGAGAACGGCCGACAGAACGATAAAATCGAGATTCAAATTCCTCGCGAAATGTTAAATGCGAAGCCTCCTCATCCTTGTCATCGATCGATTCCTCGATTTTAGATTGTATCTCTTGAAATTCATCCCAAATGTCGTTTATTTTTTCTTGTCGAATGAGAAGTTCTCCGTCACACGCAGTTTTTTCATCTAGCTTGTACAGATAGGCATCGAAAGCCCTTAATCTGCTATCAAGGACGAGCCGTTTCTTGACGAGAGGGGTAAGATCGTACTTTTTTGGAGGCATGATAACGAAATATAACTAGGAAATCGAAAAAAAAGTGTTATAATAGACTACAACTAAACTTAATTGCTAATAAGTTAAGTCTAACCATCAATGAGAAAAACGATAATCGAAAAATGTGCTAGCCCAACGTGAAGGATTCTGATCTAATTCGAAGATTCAGTGAAAGACAGGAAGTTACGAAATCAGACGAATGGAATTGGAAGGCGTAAAGGATTAGGGAACGATACCTTTGGCATTTGGCAGCAGCTCGAGTTGAAAAACGTGAACGATACGGCTTGAGACGAAGTCCGAGTGCGATGATACGATTCTACTTAGCAATTAAGCGGTTAAATCCGCCTGGTAGGACCATTTTGTGGGATCCTGAGGTTGGACTGTATTTCTGCTGTGATGCTAACTTATTATGAATTTATTGGAACAAGTAAGAAAACGCAAAAAAACTGGTTAACGCATGAGGCACAACTTTTATTTAAACGATATCAAAACGAACGAAACGAATATTGTTTTATCTTGGTTTTTTCAATCAACAAGGAAGAGGCCGTTGGCAGGAGAGCGCCGCCACATGGCGCTTTGTTTCAAAAAGAGGCGTCATCAGTGATTTTTTGTATTTTTGTTGCCAGCAAACCAATTTCGCTGGGTGGACCAACTCAGAGACCGATTAAGCTTATTTTTAGCACTAAAACCCGATTTCAGCCATTTTGACTCAATAAAGAAGTGATTTCCCGAGTTTCGTTTACTAAAAACCTCAATTTCGGTGGTTATACTCGCTGAAAAAACATTTTCGTGGGTATGATTCACTAAAGAACCAATATCCCGGACTTTGCTCACAAAAAAATGTATTTCAGCTACAAATAATTTTGCACACTAACTAGCCATTTTGACGGATATGGCTCTGTGGCTTATTCAGACAGCGGACGCAGTGTGCGGGAAACTTCGTGCGGATTTTTATGCGAAGCACTGTGCTGTGCCAACACAATGACAACAGGGAGTGAGACCGGAAATCCGTCTTGATTTTCGGATTCACTGTGCTGAAAAAACCTCAAAATACATGTTTTTTTTTCCATTTTCATCAATTTTGACAAAAATTACCCATGGATTAACCGGCCGATTTTTAGGCTGAATGTTTTCAAAGTCCCCAGGACACCGCTCTATTGCTATTGCCCTTGTACATCGATCAATTGCCCCTGGAAAACGTGCCAAAGAGGTCAAAAGATCAGGTGGGTTGAGGTAGAACGCTCGGATTTTTGGGTTCGTCGTGTCCAAAACTCGGCTCTACTTTAGTCGTGGGACATGACAGCCCATGCCTACTTCCTCCACCCATGCGCTGAGTTCACTTCATTCGGGACGCGGCATATTTTTACCAAACATTTCACGTACACGGGTACATAGTTGTTCGTAGTTCGAGAGCTGGCGACAGTCCCATTCAACCGGAAGAACATAGTCACGAATGATGGTCAAAATGATAGCTTATGACCTCCTATTTACGAGTCCGGGAGTCGGCCATGCCTTATTTGGGGCCTAAGGGTTTTATAGCTAATCAAAGTCCTTAATTTGGGACCCTCAGTGAACAGTAAAACAGCGCGAAGGGAAATTGCTTCCTTCCCGCCAAGGGTGAATGCCCCAAGCAGACAGCGCAGACGATCATATTCGTATTAAAATTGAGTTTGACGAGCCACAGAGGGCAAGTGCCCCAGGCATCATAATCGTAATTAGCTCCATGAAACCTTTCGAATGAGACTATAGTTTCAGGACAATGATCTTCCTGCTAATTATTTTCCTTCTGTGCAGTTTGATTGGTCACTGAGGGCAAATGCCCCAGGAAGACAATAGCAGACGATAATATTCGTAATCAGCTCCATTAAACCTTTCGAAAGGAGACTAGTTTCAGGACTATGATGTTAATTGAAATTCCCCAAATTTCGTGAGTTTGGCGAGCCACAAAGAGCAAATGCACCGAGCAGACGCCGGTAGACGATACTTTCAAATGAGACAAGTCTCTGGACTATGATCTTCAGGTTAAATTCATGTCTCAAATTAAGGACTTTAATTAGCTATAAAATCCTTGGGTCATAAGCTATTTTTTTGTACAGCTTTCATGACTATGTTCTTCAGGTTGTATGGGACTGTCGCCAGCTCTCGGTCTTTTTTTCACTTTTCCCGTTTCCGGGCTTTGATGCCCTGTATTCATAGACATTTCTTAAAGTCAATACAGACTACTCGGACGTGACGTGGGAACACGCATTCCCAAGTGTGATAAAAATTCCAGAAAATGCTTTTGTTCGTTAGTGTTCACATTGCTCTGACGTGACGTGGGAACACGTGGGATGATGCGAATCCGAGCTTTTATGTCACACGTGCGGGACAGCGTGTTTCCACGTCACGTCCGAAGTGTATGTATTGACCTTTAAATTTATAGCGTTTTCCATTTGCATAAAATTTCGCTCTGAAGCTTCTTAATGTTTCGATATTTCAATGATCGGAGATTCAGAAACTGCGTGTAACGTTGCGGTAGGCAGAAGGGGTCATGGCCCCCTCCTTAAGCCAACTCTGAATCCGCGCCTGCGCCCTCTTCGCGTCCTGTATCGAGGATGAAAACCTAAAGCGAGACTACACTCTTGGTAAGCTTAGTTCGAAACCCTTCAGTGTCATAGCGGACTATTTTTACCCTCAGCCGTTGAATAAAGTGACTTATGATGACTTAATCGCAGTACTAGCTAAGAATTTCGGGCGGAAAGACATTTCACTTTGCGAACGCATTAATTTCAATTCTATGTGTCGGTCTGAAGATGAATCAGCAAATGAATTCATTGCCCGTTTGCGTTCCCAGTCCATTAAATGCCAGTTTGGGGACACAGTGAAAGAGCGCATGAGAGATCAACTAATTTTTGGAATCAACAATGCAGACTGGCAAGAGGAAATTCTTCGTTAACACCCTTCGGTCAAAACATCTTTCGATGAGATCGAGGCTCTAGTTCTCCTGCTTGAAACTTCGAAACTACAACAGGAGACGATGCTGAATCGGAATCTAGATCGAAGGAACACACATCGAGTTGAGTCTAAATTTAACAACCCAAACCGTCTTGTACCAGACCACGTAAAATGCCCCGCCATGGGTATACAGTGCCGACATTGCAAAAAAACAAATAATTTTGCAAAAGTTTGCATGAAGACAGGCAACGTCAAAATAAAGAAACGGACGACCACCAACAAAGTCACGTATTCTTCAGATTCAGACGCAGTGGATGACGAGTGTCGCAACGTTGACTTGGTTCGAAATTTGGCTCATGGTTCTGAAGCCTTTATCAGCGTAAAAATCAATGGGGTGATGGTCTATATTCTGTACGATTCAGGTGCATTCAAATCAGTTATAAGCGAGTCGTTGTGGAAAAAAAATTGGCTCGCCCCCTCTGGAAAATATACGCCTAATTTAGTGGCGTATACGGGACACAAAGTGGATACGCTGGGAAAAGCTAGTGTGGAAGTAAGAGTGTTCAGCAGAACAGTAGTTTTACCAGTAATTGTAATTAAAGCTACAGACGTGCCGTTGTTTGGAATGAACTGGATTATGGCATTTAAACTTCCTTTACCGCAAGGTGCCAGAATACGTGCTTCAAAAATCGGAAGTTTGGAAAATGTTCTTGAAAAAAGAACTAAAAAGCTGTTTATTGATTCTTAAAAGTCATGTGATCACAAAACCAATACGATGGGGAAGCGAGGTTCGATTTTTCAAAGGTAATTCGACTCATAACAAATAAGAAGGTTAGAACCCACCTCACCCCCTTTCAATGTTTAGAAGAAGTAAGGAGGAGTCTAGTCTCCAACTTTTGCCGTTTCGTTTAGATATTTTTTGTGTTGGTTAAAGTGAATAGTCCCTCGCCTTTTTATTTATTTATTTTTTCGGAGATTAGAAAAATGGCTCGTGAACTTGGTGCCCGGCGAAGTAAAGGCTCACAAAGAAGGAGAAGCCAGCTTTAAAAAAAACCATGTTGATATTTATTTTTTTTTTTTTTTTTTCAACCGGTATTTTTTACCCTTCTATGAATACTTCAAATAATGAAGAATCAGGTCCCACCCCTCCACTCATCGTGGGTTCTCCCGACCCACAACAAGTCAGTGCCCCTACGGAGGCAGTGACAGTAATAAGTAGTAAGGCAGCTGAAGCCGGGGACTCCCCTCCGGCCAAGGCGAAATTCGGGGCGTTCCTCAAAGACTATGTCTATAAGGACGCCAAGTTCTTTAGAGTTGCTGCAGCTGCAGTACAGGATATGAAGAAAGTCTCTCCATTCGTCATAGCGAAGAGCCTGACCTCTCATCTAGGCAAAGGTTATCGCGTCACGACAGCAGGATCAGCGTTGATTGTCGAGGTATCGAATCAGGAAATGTCAAAGAAAATGGTAACTCTCAGTAAAATAGGCAATATTTCCGTGAAGGTTGAGCCACACGCGACACTCAATACGTCGCGAGGTGTCATATACTGTGCATGGCTAGACGCTTGCACAGAAGAAGAGGTCCTTAGGGAAATGGCAGAAGTAGGAGTGATAGGCGTTCGCCGTATCCGTGCTAGACGTGACGGAGTACTTGTGAGCACTCGTTCCTGGGTGCTCACATTTGCTTCGGACGTCCTTCCGGAAAGAGTTGAGGCGGGTGTCTGCCTCTTAAAAGTACGCCCCTATTATCCGTCCCCCCTTCGCTGTTTGAAATGCTTGAAATTTGGACACATTGCCAATACCTGCCGCTCACAGACATCAATGTGTGGCTGTGGTGCTGAAAAACACGAAGGAGGTTGTGGAACCCCTAAGTGCCTCAATTGTGGCGGTAGACACGACACGAGAGATAAAAAATGCCCGAGCTTCCTGGAAGAGATTGAAATACAAAAAGTACGCACAGACCACAAGTTGAGATTCCAAGAAGCCCGGGCAATGGTCCGGGGAAAAAGTTTTGTGCAGTCGGGGGGTGCCTCTTACGCGGCGGTGGCCGTAGGGCGAACCCCCATCACCAACACCAAGAAAGCCCCTTCTCCACCAAGTGAAGGGGTTTTCAAACTACCGGCAGCCGTTCCGGCTGCCAAACCCTGACCCGCGGGGCCAACGGCCATGCGGGACGTGCCTCCCGTAGGACCTGCGTCCGCCGGGAGGCCTGCAAAGAGAGGTGCCTCCAACTCTCCACCAAGAGAGGAGGAGGTAAAGCTTTGTAGGACAGACGTGAACGAGTCCACGACTGATGATTCCTTCGTGGACTCGGATGCGTCCTCCTCGCAGACGCCCAGCCCAAAGACTGGCCGTAGGACAAAGGGACGTTGACGGAAGGGGTTATCCACACGAAAACCCCGGAAGCCTGCCGCGAAATGACAGTTCACGGACCACTTTTTCTACCGCCACGAATTACTGATGTCAGTGACGTATTGAGTAGTAGTAAAATTTTGACGATTGCCTCTTGCAAGACATGGGGGCACTCCATCTACCTTAACTTGTAATGGAGTCGCTCCTGCAGTGGAACATTAGGGGATTATCGACTAATTATCTGGACCTCAGTCGTCTAATTTCGGAAAGAAACCCCTTTTGTGTCTGTTTGCAGGAGACAAAACTACCCGAAGGAAGGCAATTTGAACTGAGAGGGTATCAGTCCTTCCACGCAGCCGTACCAATAACACTTGGTGGCCGAGCCCACGGAGGCGTGGATATATACGTAAAAACAAATATTCCATCATCCAGGATAAGCCTCACAACGCCCCTACAGGCCATTGCTGTAAATGTTGAAGCGCCATTCAATGGAACCATTTGCAACGTGTACTTACCTGACGTCTACTGGGACCCTGTGGCCTTGGCGGAGCTAATCGACCAATTGCCTCCACCGGTGCTGTTGTTGGGCGACTTTAACGCCCACAATGTCTGGTGGGGATCCACTTGGACATCTCCATCAGGTGACCGCCTGGAGGACGTAATAGGCGACTCCCGATTGGTTCTCTTGAATGGCACAGAAGGGACGCGATTTGAGGCCAGGTCGGGCCGCTTCAGCTGCATTGACCTTGCCTTTGCGTCCCCAGTTTTAGCGACGAGGATACAGTGGTCTGTGGGTGGTGAGCTGCTTGGAAGCGACCATCTGCCGTTATTCTTGACTTCCGATGTGCCTTCCGTAAACTACGTGTCACCACCATCCTGGGAGACAAGGTCAGCGGACTGGGCTCTTTTCAGTGACCAGCTTCAGACAGTTTCCCTAACAGGGGACCCTGCTGACGACGCTGAATTTTTTACCTCGGCTATTCTGAAGGCAACTGCGGCCTCGATGCGACGCCGGGGTGGAAAACCGGTCAAGCGGCCGGTACCCTGGTGGACGCCTGAGTGTGCGGCAGCTAACCGCCAGAAAAAAAGAGCCCTAAGGGAGCTCCGAAGACATCCTGACGAGAATAGCTTGGCCAGATTTCGACTTTCCCGGGCCCATGAAAGAAGAATAATTAAAGAAGCACGCCGCGCCTCTCTCGCTGACTATGCCGGGAAAATATCGGCGAGCACATCGGTGAGGGAGGTGTGGGAACGCGTTCGGGCCTTTACTGGCCGCTATCCTCGCCCACAAGTTCCCATCCTCCGTAACAACAATGATTATGAGAGGGAGCCTGGTGTGGTGGCGGAGCTACTTGCGATTCACTTCGAGTGTGCATCTAGTTCAGCTGCCTATACACAGGAATTCCAGACAATTAAAGAAGCGGAGGAACAGGAACTGACTGTCTTCGACTCCCAAGTCGATTATGAACGGTACAACCTACCGTTCACTCCCATTGAGCTTGCCAGAGCTCTTCGGAGTTCCCGTAACTCTAGTCCAGGCCTCGATGGTACCCCAAATATAATGTTGAAAAATTTAAGCAACCCCATGCAGACAAATTTACTGGCTGTATATAAAGAAATTTGGGATACCGGCGAGTATCCTGAAGCATGGCGTGAAGCTGTCATTGTACCCATCCTTAAAAGAGGAAAAGATCCCAGTCTAGTAGATAGTTACCGCCCTATATCACTAAGAAGTTGCCTGGGAAAGGTGATGGAGTCCATGGTAAACTACCGGCTTGTTTATGAGCTGGAGTCCCGTGGTCTCCTGAGCCAATACCAGGGGGGTTTCCGAAAGAACCGCTCAACGTTAGACCAGCTGGCCCTAGTAGAGGCCGAAATTCAGCACGCCTTTCTGCACCATCACTGCACTATAGGCGTGTTCTTCGACCTCGAACGGGCTTATGACACGACGTGGAGATTTGGCGTCTTGAGGAAACTCCATCAGTGGGGCTTCTGCGGAAAACTTCTCAAGTTTATTTCCAGCTTTTTGAGTAGCAGAAGATTCCGTGTTAGACTGGGGTCGGTGTTGACGGCACAACATGTGCTCGAGAACGGTATCCCTCAAGGATCCGTTCTCAGCTGCACACTCTTTCTTATTGCCGTCAACATAATTGCCGAGTGCGTTCCTGAAAATATAAAATATTCTATATATGTTGACGACTTAGGTATCTTCCTCTCCGGAAGAGACCTAAGTGAGGTAGAATCGGCAGCGCAATCGGCAATAAACACCCTCGTCGCTCAGGCCGAGAGACATGGTTTCAAATTTAACACAGAAAAGACCACTTGCGTCCACTTCTGCAGGAGACGGAGGCCCCATTATGATCCCACTCTCCGCCTGAATGGTGTACCTCTAGTTTTCCAAGATAGCACCAGATTTCTCGGCTTGATTTTCGACAGGGCACTACGATGGCAGCCTCATATTGCCGACCTGAGCGCGAGAAGTAAAAAATCATTAAATGCCGTCAAGACGTTGGCAAATCTGAACTGGGGCGTTGAACAGAGAGTACTCATTAAACTCTTCGATGCCCTGGTCAGATCGAAACTGGATTATGGAGCCCCGATCTACGGATCGGCTCGGAGAACTTGCCTTGCGGCTCTGGATAAAGTGTTTAACGCAGGCCTCCGAGTGGTGACAGGGGCATTTAGGACTAGCCCCGTCCAAAGTCTGTACTGCGCCGCCGGGGAGATGCCCCTTACGTTACGCAGGGTGCAATTAACCCTGAACTATGCGGCTGGAGTACGGGCTACCCCATCGCACTTCACTCATGGCATAAACACCCCGCCCGTCGTCTATCGGGTGGGATTTCGCGAATTGCTTAAGCGTTTCGTGGACTTCACACCCGTGTACACCGACGGGTCACGGTTGGACTCGGGTGTGGGATGTGCAGTCGTGCTGGGGGACGCTGTCCATTCATGGACACTTGCTCCTCACGCAAGTATTTATACGGCGGAATTATATGCTATATGCCGGGCACTTGACATATGTCCTGATGGCTCACACATTCTAATATGTACGGACTCCCAGAGTGCTCTGAAGGGCCTGGATCAGTTCTCGACGGACCCACAGATTTTGGATATGCTTGCCCAACTCGAGAGAATACGTTCGACTGGTGGGGACGTTGTTTTCGTATGGATCCCAAGCCATATCGGGCTCACCGGAAATGATAAAGCAGACGCTGCTGCGAAGCAAGCCGCGTCCGGGAACCCGGACCAAACGATGGCCGTCCCCGCCAGAGACGCCAAAACGGCCACCAAGGCACACCTCCGTCGCCTTTGGCAGAGGAGGTGGACAGCCAGTGGTGGGGGACTGAAGCGTTTTAAACCAAACGTGAGAGGCTTGTCAGTTGGGAACTGCTCCAGGCGCGATGGGGTAGTGATTACTAGGCTCCGTATTGGTCACACACGCCTGACGCACCCAGCGAGTGCAGCGGTGTGCTGCGTGTGGAGGGGAGTTATCTCTTGAGCATTTACTGATAGATTGCCCTTCAGTTGTCGACCTGAGCTATGAATTTTCAATCGCAGAGCGAAAATCAACTTGCGATATTGGTTTGCGCTGAGTCAAATTGAGACGCTTCCAAGCATTTACGACAGCACTAATCGATAGCGTTCACAAACAATGGCCAGCATCATTTTTTTCCTCTCACGCGGATACGGTAGTTGGCGATTCCTTTGGCGTGTAGATCTACCCCACCCATCCCCGTACTGTACATCTGAAGTATGTTGGGTTGCTCGATCGGGAGTCTCTTTGTTTGCTTCCTGCTAAACCGTTGGGTGGTCTTAAGGGGGGGGGGGTGAACGTGTTCATGATTTGTGAGAACATTAACGACGGAATTGTCATTGTAACGTACAGCACAAACTTACCTTGAATAAAGTTTAAAACTTACGTCAGAAAACTCTAAAATGGCGAGAAAACGCACTCAGGAACTCAGATATGTTCAGGAGAAACTTCCTTTTATCAAGGTTTGATAACTTTCAACCTGATGATTTAAGAAGTTTCACTAGGAGGGGAAAAAGATCTGACCACGCAGACGCCCAACGTTGCGTGAACGCAACATTAATTTTTTCGACTGATTTGCACAACGTGTAATGAGAAACCGAGTGCAATGTACACGCATATTCATAGGCATGCCTCCGAAATTGATGTTCAGGAAAGAATTTGGCCCGAAATAAAAATTCTGAGCTCGAGAAATGAAATTCACTTGGCGGGTGCAGGGAGGCCAGAAAATTATGTTATTCAAAAATTGTTAAAAAATGTTTATTCGAGTTATGGAGTACTTCCATGATTTTTGTAACCGAGAACACACCCAAGTCAATCACTAAGAGCCTTTTTCGGAACGTATTCGTCCTCTTAAATCGAACAGGAAAAAATAAAAATTAATGTTGCGTATGCGCAACGTTGGGCGTTAATGGGTGGGTCGCCTAATTTGCCGAATGAAGAAAAGCTTGCCGAATGAACCTTTAAAATTTTTTCATGATCCCGAAACTCAACCCCTGACTTGTTCCAAGTACTTGCCAACAGATGCCAGTGCGAATTAAGCAATTACTCGAAAAGTTCTAGTACTTCTCCCTGTGAGGTAACTTGCCGAATGAAGAAAAGTTTACCGAATGAGGCATTAACATTTTTTCATGATCACCATTATCGTTACGGACGATGACCCCGAAAAAACACTTTAAAAAAACACAAAACTTGTTATCATTTAACATATAGGGGGGGGGGTACTGGTTTCATTATCAAACGACACTAGCGCCGCTAATGATAGCTACAATCGCCAATAGTTGAGCCAAACTCTGATGGGTCTCCCGTTCCCGTTGGAATAAGATTTTTCGGGTTCCCCTTGATACCACTCGTGACTTGCCGAGAAATACTATTAAAGTGAAAATTATCAGTGAAGCTGCTTGGTAGGTTTTAGTGGTAAACAATTTTCAAGCAATTTATTTTGCAATTTATTAGTACTTTTCGAGTTATTACATAATTCGCACTGACATCTGTTGGCAAGTACTCGAAACATGTCAAGTGTTGAGTTTGGAGATCATCACAAAATTTTAATGACTCATTCGGCAAGCTTTTCTTCATTCGGCAAGTTACCGCGCGGGAAGATGTACTAGTACTTTTCGAGTTATTACATAATTCGCACCGGCATCTTTTGGCAAGTACACGAGGCATGTCAGGTGCCGAGTTTGAGGATCATGAAAAAACTTTAAAGGCTCATTCGGCAAGCTTTTCTTCATTCGGCAAGTTACCTCACAGTGAGAAGTACTAGTACTATTCGAGTAATTACATAATTCGCACTGGCATCTTTTGGCAAGTACTCGGAACATGTCAGGTATGGAGTTTGGGGATCATGAAAAAATGTTAATGACTCATTCGGCAATCTTTTCTTCATTCGGCATGTACGGGAAGAAGTACTAGTACTTTTCGAGTAATTCCATAATTCGCACTGGCATCTTTTGGCAAGTACTTGGACCATGTCAGGTGTGGAGTTTGGGGATCATGAAAAAATGTTAATGGCTCATTCGGCAAGCTTTTCTTCATTCGGCAAATTAGGAGGACCCTTAACGGGTTAAGCTGGGGATTTCAGGTTTGTTTTTTTTTTCAGAGAAGGAAAATCTGAAGAAAAAAAGAAACAAAATCCTTTTTAGTTGATTCAGATCTGCGAAAATGGTATTTTATGGCGCAAAAACCCTCGAAATTGGTGTTTAAATTTTTATTAAAGTGCCCCGGGGCGGTCCGCCCCCCCCTCTCTCACCCGCCCACCACAGTCCGCTACTGACCACCACGTTTCGACAGTCACCTTTTCGAATTCGAGTATTTCTCGAATCATGATGATTGACCCTAACGATTTCTAATGAAGAGGTTTTCCGTTTTCGTGCATGTAATAGTTTTTTTTTTTTCTTTTTCTTCTTCCAATTTTGGCACACATCGTTTTTTTTTGTTTTTTTAAATAATCATTTCTTTCGACGTATAAACGAGAAGTTTCCTCGCTTAATTTTGAAACGTTATTAGTGATTTATGCAAAGATTACGTCAACATACCTAAAGGCGACAAAGAACTTTAGGAAATGAGGTGGTGCCCAGGCATTCACCCTGAGGCGGTTGAAAAGGAGAGAGATGAAAAAATAAAAAAAATAAAAAGAGAGCCATTTCACACATTGCCCTTAAGCTAAAAAAGACCCTAAGAGGGGCGACGGTTGGTTTTGAAGAGATTGACGCAGGAATGGCTTACGGGGAGAGGAATGACGAAGAACAAAACAAAAAAAATAAGGTTCACGTCGTTGGTGCTAGTCCATAAAGCGCAAAAAAAGGAAGGAAAGAAAGAAAGAAAAAAAAAACATATTTTTCGTGCTTAGCCTTAAGCTTTTTACTTTAGTTTTGAGTTAAAATTTTGAACCTTGCGCTCTAGTTATGCAAGTAATGAGAAAAGTTGTGCATACGGACTAATAATTAACGGGAACACTTATAACCTATCGAAACGTTATCACGTCAACTGTATTCGAGGGTGACATATTATTTAAATAATCAGTTGGAATTATACATTCATCTCTTTCTTTCTCCCTCTCATTAGCAACACACAAAATAGCCAATGAAAAAACCTGACTCTGTAAGGAAAAAAGTTAACTACTTGTTAGGCGTTTTGATTAATAATTGCTTAATTCCTGGGTATGAGCTATGATGGAGAAAACGACGCGTAATGCGGTGGCAGGAGCTACGTCTTTCAAGCTTGAACTGCCTCAGGCGGTTTTGAACGTTTTTAATTCATCTCTTCCATTTTTATTTTATAATATACCTACACATAACGGGTTGATTTCTTACCGTTTAATTTTTTTGATATTTGTTTTAATTCCTTGTATAAAATATGAACAAAATCGTTTAAAAGATCCTTTGGCCACCCATCAGAAGGTAGTACGAGCCGTATAAGACTTTCATTTTTAAAAATTCCGTTGTAAAAAGTAAACCTTAAATTTTGTTGACAAAAGAAGTTTTTAACCAACTTTTTGGGGAGTACAGTGCGATCGAGTAGCATGGGTGGGGAGGGGTAAATAAATTATGATGTGACTTTTTCACTTCAGGCAGTTTTTCTTTCATAAAAATGTATATTGCTTGTTTCAGCCATGGTACAGCAACTTGAACAAATGAAAGACGACAGACGCAAAAAAGGAGTGATTCGAAACGGTACCACCGAGAAACCTGCTCTGGATACTTTTGAGTGCGTTGCCGTTCATGTGAGCCCCGATTTGGGAGAAAGGATCATGCTTTCGGGTGATAGGGCTCTATTAGACGAGGTAAATTAACTCCCCCCCCCCACACCCATCCGCGTCACTTTACTCGTTCACCGTTTTTTTTGTTTGTTTTTTTTTTTTTTTTTGGTCGTCTATTCTGCCAGGTTTTTCCAGAAACTGGACAAGCGGCAATGGACGCTCGCTGCGGAGCAGCTTGGACCCAAACCGACGCCCGACATGTTATTCGTTTCCCGTTGAACGGCTACTGTAAGTTGAATTCGGTTCAAGCCATCACGCGACTTTTGAACGCCGGCTTTAAAGTGGTGGGAAGCAACGGTGGTGGAGTCGAAGGTCAACAATTTTCCGAGTACCTGTTGGTTCGCAAGTCGTCGCCTCCTGCATGATTCCAAGGATCTAGCCGTTCATAATTTTTTTTTTTATTCAAATCGAAGAGGAATAGAAACTGCGCATAATAGGAAATTTTAACAAAACTTACGCTAGTCACCGTTTTTAAAAAGTGGGTGATATGAAAAAAGTTGATATGATTGTTTGTTCACCTGCATTCCAACGAGCTCTCGAATAATTAACCACAGAGCTCCAAAAATGAGCCGTCAAAACCTCGGTACGTGAAGGTGAATACTGGGCAGAATTGTTTCCAATATAAACCCCAAAATCTCCATGAAGTGCGATTAACGATATTTAAAAACCTGTTTAACATATACATTTGATCTGGAATACGAAGGACTCGCATCTAAATAGCAGTAAAATAGCGATTTCCACTAAAAACAATTTCAACAAGATAGATAAAGGTTTCGAACTGCACAATTTGCAAACTTCCATCCGAACTGAGCCATTACTCCAAGGGCTCCTGTAAGTCATCCTCTTTCCTTTTTACAATCATGGGAAAGCTTCGATGTGCGAAAAATGACCAATTCGTGTTAGTAAATAAAATAAAAATGTATAAAGACGAATAGATGAATCGCTTTTTAGCAAACCCCGATCAGGTAATAAATGTTTTTAAGCTTCGGTGATGATCGCTTTACTGGAGACAATAGGTTAATAATAATTACCAATGCTGTCCCAATTTATGGTATAATGCTTGTAATGGTCATGTCCTTGATTTAATTGAGCAAAATGTCCGCTGTAGACTTAAAAGTAGTGAAATCGTAAGGCCGTTTTCAAACTTGAGATTCTGGTATCCGAACTAAAAGTACACTTACAGTCAAGGCGCTCCTTCACACTTAAGATTCTGCAATCGCATACTTTTAGTATCCGATACCGGAATCTTAATTGAGAATGAGCGCGTTTGCCGTATTGTATTTTTAGTATTCTCAATTCGGGAATCGGATGCCGGAATCTCAAGTGTGAAAGCGCCCTAACAGTTGAAAGAAATCAAAATAAGTATTAATTTATAAGTTATTTCTTTGTAAATAATTTTCGGTATTAAATCTACATCTGTTGTAAGAAAAAGCTATTACCTGTCGCAACGCAAGATTTGCGTCTAATTCCTATCATCAAAATAGCAACGGCAGCTGGCGGTTGGAAGAACTCGGCGGTTTCTCAACCCCCTTGTTGCCCCCCTAACAACGTCTCGAGATTGGTCAGATTTTCGGGAGTGAATAGGGTGAAAATTATTCTGAATTTCGAGATATTCAACAATGCTGGCGTATTTTGTCGATTTTTTGTAACTTCAACGGCTATTTTCAACCCCCCCCCCACACCCTTCCCTCTGATATCAATCGGCTATCAATTTTTTTTAGGACAAAGTGGATTAAGGGATTAAGCCTCGTTCTTATCTCCGAGAGTTACATAATCGTGTTAACAATAATGTTTTTGTAAACATGTTTATTATTTATACTTAAAGGATGGGGCGGTATAACAAAGGGTCAGCCACTTTCCTCTCTTTGGTGTGACAGTACTCAAAACTGTTGCTGGAGGTATAAACCCCTCAATTTTCAGGGAAAACGCTAATCTGAATTTAGTGTTTAATTAGTAGCACAAAATGGTTTAAACCCCTTAGCAATGCTTAAACGGACATTGTCGATCATGTCCCTCTTCATCACGAAGAGGCACAGGCGTGCATACGGAAGAGAAATGTAAGTCTTCACAGGTATCAGAAATCAGTCCACCCCCTGCCATACTGCCCCAGCATTCCTGTAGCTGACAAGGTAAGTAATTTACTATAATTTAGATTGTATTTATATTTTTGAACCTTGCCGACAGGGGTGGGCAAATTACAGCTTTTTGAGTAATTAATTACGAATTACAAATTACTTCCAAAAAAGCGGATTAATTACAAATTACCAATTACTTTTCACTTCCACGAATAATTACAAATTACAATTACTGTAATTGAATTACTTTTTCAATTACCAATTACCCAAGAGCTGGATTTGTGGAACACGCAAGCGTCTTGCTCTTGTTCACTGTCATTTTTTTAGTGCGTCCAGCCAACAATCGAACGTCAGAACAGATCGCCCCAAGATGCCAAACGCGTCGCATGAGTAGGGTTGCGAAATGTCCGGGGTCAAATTTGCTAATTTGGCTAGTTTTGCCCCACAACCCAGCCAGCGAACTGTCACGGGGAACCCCGGATAGCCATGGTTTGCTAATTTGGCTAATTCGCTAATGGCTGATTCGTGGTCTCGCGATGCAACGTCCAGACTAAAATTAAGAAAAAAATCGCTGATTCCCGCTACATGGAGGCCATTCTACGAATGAATTGTGAAAATCAACGCAAAACGTTTTGTGTAAAGTTGAGAAAACACGCTATAATATTGACAAATAAAAGACGCTTTCAGGTTAAAATTGGCCAAAAATGGCAAATTTACAACTGAAATGGCGTAAAATCGCCCATTCGCGTAAGAAAAAGGGAATAGGATGCTGAATGGACGCAAAATTAACACAAAAAGCTATTTCACACTGAAATTGGGAAAAATCGCTAATTTGCAATTTGCAGATATATAGAGTTATGGAAAAACGTTAATTCGCGGATACAAAATGAACAAAACCACTAATCCGCGGCAAAAATTGAAAAAATCAACAATTAGCGCAGCTAGAATTAAGAAAAACGTTAATTTTCACTTCAAATTGGGGGAAAAGTGTTAATGCTCATTTAAAAATGGGAAAAATTGTTAATTTGCAGCTTAAATTGAGTCAAACGCCGATTCTTGGCAAAAATTGACAAAATTCAGTAGATAATGCACAGGTTGCATGGAGATGCTACCACGCTGCTAAAATTTAGAAAAAGCGAAAATTCGCTTAAAATTGAGAAACATCAATAATTCACGAATTAAGTGTCGTGAGATTTATAATTTAAAAATGATGATTGATAGATCTACATTTTTTGGTTTGAAAAAAAAAATTTACATTTATAATTAAAATTCGTACCTTCTGAAGGCATTTTTGTGGCTAAAATCAGAAAAATGGCAAATTCATGCATGGCTATAGTACAATGATAAAAATTACGCTAATTCACGGCTAGAACTGAAAAGAAGCAATAATCTATATCTATAGAGGTTTTATAAAATTGCTAATGCGGTGGTATAATGTGAAAACCCGCTAATTTGCGGGTAATATTTAGAAAATAAAATAATCAGCCTGGTCAAAATTAAGAGAAAGGTTAATTTTAAGCCTAAAAATTGAGAAAATTGCTAATTCGCGGCTAAGAATGGAAAAAATCGTCAATTTACAGCTGAAATTGCGCCAGACGCCAATTTGTGACTGAAATTGAGAAAATTCGCTAATTCACAGGTTTGAAACGCCACGACAAGTCGCCGCTACAATTTTAAAAAAGCGCTAATTCGCGGTTGAAATTGAGAAAAATTCTTATTTGCACCAAAAACTGAATATACGCCAATTTGCGGATTCTGAAGGCAGCTTTTCAGGCTGAAATTGAAAAAAAAAAAAAAGCCAATTTGTGGCAATAGGTGAAGAAACCGCTAATTCCCGAGTAAACCGAGGAAAATCGCTCATGCATTGCGTATGGTGAAACAAAAACATCGTAATTCGTGAAAGTCCCCCTATTTTGCGGCTAATATTGAGGAAAACACTAAAGAAAAAAGTTAATTTCCAGCTGAAACTGAGAAAAGTGCTAATCCCCTGGTAAATTTAGATTAAAAAATCGGTAATATCCCAAGTAGCAAGAAAAGGTTTGAAAAACATTTTTTAAAACGTTTAATTTTACTTTTTTCAAAAATTTGAAAATAGTCAAATTAAACATTTTGTTGGCCGTTTTTCAAATCCGAAAACATGTTTTTATAAAAGGTTTTTTTGATCTTTTAAAAATCTTTGATTTATTATTTAATAAACGTTTAATTGACGTTTAGTTGACGTTTAATTGTCGTTTAATTATCGTTTAATTAACGTTTAATTATCTTTTAATTAACGTTTAATTGTCTTTTAATTATCGTTTAATCAAATTTTAAAAAGTGTTACAAATATATTTCATTAAATATTCAAAAAAGGTCATGTTCAATCTGAAAAAAACAAATGTGCTTAAGAACGATTGAAAAACAAATTTAATGAGTTTTTCTTCTTCAAAATTAAGCTGAAAACTGAATGTGAAGTCCACAGGTGCCCGACGTCATTTTTGATTTTGGAAATTAATGGTCCGATGAAGCAGCTGGCTGATCTTTCATGTGTCGCTTTTGAGACCTGGAAATTATGTTATTTTATTAGTCACTTTTCTATAACCTAGTAACTTTTCTGTAACGGGAGTTTGCGAGTTCCATTCTGTGTACACCAGGTTCCACGGGACTGGCCACTTTGCTCTTTCAATACAGGTATACCTATTGGCGATTGCAGCTAAGGTAGACGAACTCTTATGCCTTCCTTGAGAAATTCTGAAACCGGTACTCCTGATTCCTAAGTTGAAAAACTCCTCTCTCCTTGTCGGCTGTTTTTTATAAAGTTGACAATTCTTCCCTTCTTTTTCTTGAACTTTTTCAGCCTTTTTTATTTATTTTTTTATGGATGCATTTCGGGCCCTACCCGGAACCCCTCTTCAGCATGCTCGACGCTAGCACCCAACTACTCCTGCCTCACTTTTCCATAATTTGTCTTATAAAAAAGTGACCGAGTCGTGCAATTCTTACAAAAATGTACAGTAAAAGTGAAGGCGAATACCGGTTTCAAACCTAGACGCTAGCGCTCAAGTGATAGATACAATCGCCAATAGACCGTCAATACTCTGATGAACCGTCAGTGGTTTCATATTTAATGGATTGATTTGTTCACTCTCTCCAAAGAAACAAGTAAAAAACGCCCAAAATCTTTTGAGCAAGGTGATAGTTTGACGATTTCATTTCATTATTTATTTTTTTGAGACTAGTGCTATTTCACGATCAGAACTAAATTTCAACACATTGTTGAATATTCCATGTTTTTACAGTTCTTCTCAACGAGCTGCTTTTGTTAGATTAAATAGAAGGGGGAAGCTCATTCAACGATTAACAAGAGTGGGCGAGAGTTCGTCAGAGTGTGGACAGTTCAGTTATAATGAAGTGATTTTTACAACTAGACCGGTATCATTCGAGAGCAGACTGTCACAGACCAGAATCCTTTTCTTTATACTCACGTGACTATCCTTTGGATCGATTGTGCCAACCATTGCATAGACGCGCCTTTCAATTCTGCGTACTCAAAGTTGGGGAATTTTTTTTTGTAATACTTCTGCAATCAAATGGAGAAAATTACATCATCATTCGGTGACCACTCGTATTTCAAGTTCATCAATAGATTACCTGCCATCACTATGACCAAATTCAAATTTTTGGCAGGACGTTTTCCCTTTTGACCATGCCAACTCAATTTCTGAGTTAACTGGTCGTGGCAGGTGGCCTTCCACATGTACGTTGAACATTTTGCTACAGTTGTCCTCTCTGTAGCAAAAGCCAAGAAAGTAACCTGCATTTAACAGGCAGTAATACAATAATAATTAATTAGTATTGCTCCCTCGAAAATTTTACGTTGGGACTGGAACGGGACTGGAAGACAATCCATCCTACTGACACGGCATCATCTCGGACTGCATTTTCAAACAGTCTTATATTTCCGTTACACAAAAAAGCAGCACGAAAGAGTATTTAATAACAAAAAATCACGCAGAATAACAAGAACGAACAAACGAAGTCTCCGTGTGCTCTACTAGCTGAATGCTGAACTCGAGGTCGATGTAGTGTTGAATCGATACCTGTAAATAGAGTAAAGTATCGATACTTTTCAATCGATACCCAGTAGTTTAGGTATCGATACTTCTTTTCGATACCAAGTACTATTTCGATACTTTGATTCGATACAGGGAAATGAGTACTTCAGGAATCGATACTTTTCATTCGATACTGAGTACGATTCGATACTTTTTAATCAATACCGAGTATTTTTTAATTTTAATTTTTTAAAATCATTTTAAATTAATTTAAACACGTGAACTCCCGGCATCGGAAACATACTGTTTGAAATGAGTACTTTAATTGGTATCGAATGGGTATTGATTAAAACTAGTACGATACTGAATCAATACCCATTCGATACCGAGTAAAAGTACTCATTTGAAACGATACCGAATCAATACCCATTCGATACCGAGTAAAAGTACTCAATTGAATCAATACCCATTCGATACCGAGTATTTACTCGCTTGAATCAATACCCATTCGAGTAGTTTTACTCGGTATCGTTTCAAATGAGTACTTTTACTCGGTATCGAATGGGTATTGATTCAAACAAGTAAATACTCGGTATCGAGTGGGTATCGTTTCAAATGAGTAAATACTCGGTATCGAATGGGTATTGATTGAAATGAGTACTTTTACTCGGTATCGAATGGGTATTGTTTCAAATGAGTAGATATTCGGTATCGGGTGTAATCATTCGGTATCGTAAAAGTATCGGTTAAGTAAGAGAGTTATAAGCTCGGTGCACACTATGCATTTTTCGTAGCATGATTGCTATTTATTTGGAGGTCGAAAGGAAATATATGGTCCCCGGTAGTGGCCGGATATTTCTTAAAACCGGTAGGCAATCCTATTTCAAAAGTTGCATAGCGTGCATCGAGCTTAAGTAGTCATTGTGTTTCAATTAAAATGAATCTGCATTTGTATAAGGAAGTAGTGATTGACGACTCGATAAATCATTAGAGATGGTAGTGCTTTTGGCTTTTGTTGGTTGGTGGTGGAGGGGTTTTATTACAAGCTTGTTGAATCGATACCACTACGGTATCGATACTTTTGAATCAATACCAAGTACTTTTGGTATCGGTACTTCTGTACCGATACCGAGTATATATCGATACTTTTTATACGATACTGTAAACAAGTTATATGAGTATCGATAGTTTTCATTCGATACCAAGTACCATTCGATACTTCCCATTCGATACTTCAAATAAGTAAAGTATCGATACTTTGTTGGTATCGATTCAACACTAGGTCGATGTCGAAGTAGCAAGAGAAGAGGATGAGAAAGACAGGAGAGCGCTTGCCATTGCTGAAAGGGGGAAGCCAAAGCGAAAAGAGGACGAAAAAGGTGCTGACTAAGCCGAAAAACTACTTATTGGAACAAGTAGCAGTCTAGCAGTTGGGATGACACACATGGCCCTCCTGAAGGCCGTAGAGAGAGAGCCTTGGATTGTTTTTTGTGAATAATGTGCAGGACCAGAAATACGTCTTGATAGATTTAATGTGTCTCTGTTTTTTACAGTATATGTCCAGTGGATCGGATGATAATAAATTGAAACGAGAAGGAGAAGTAACTAATAGATTTTTAATTATTTCCACCGTTATGAATAGTTCGTTTGCTAAGATTCAAGGAATACAATTGAGTAAAAGGGTGGGTGGATCTAGAATCCTTCTTGGGCGAGGAAGGGGGATTCAAAGTTTTTGGCATGGCGTGATTTTTTGGGAGGAGCCAGTCCTTTTTATTGAGCAAAATGTGCTTTCCGTGGACACCTTTTTACTTTAAATCGAAAGGCACCCTTTGAACCGAGTTTTCAAAACGTAGTACATGCATATTTTTTTAAAAAATGAAGCTTATTTTGGCAGATCAAATCAGTTAAAAATTGATGGAATTCGGCAATTATGTTTAATAGGATAACTTAATGTTCATACTGCCGATGTCGTGCATAACATAACCACTTGTGTTATGCCCTCAGTACCCTCTACTATAAAAATTGTCATTTATCGCACGAGGATAAATTCTAACGTGTCAGTTACTAAGAGTATAAGTCAAAAAATTGAAGTTTTCAAGAGAGCGTTCCAAACTTTTCAATTTAAATAAAACTCAAACAATACTGTTTGGCACAAGTCCCCTTAGGAATAGGAATTCGGGTTTTTTCGTGACTTATACTCTTGAGAACAGAAGAGTAGAAGCAGGCCGTCAAGCTGAGTGCAAGAACGGAAAATGGCTAATTTTTTACTTATACTTTTAGTAACTGACACGATAAAATTAAAAGAGGGGGCTCGTCAAACGTCAGCGAAACAAGTGTTAAAGCTAAACCAGCTACAGCTGCTAAATTGCGAGGGTTCCGCACATCCATTACACAGAGTGAATGTAGTTTTTTGAATGAAGAACTTTGGGGTATATTTAGCGAGACTCATTGTCAATATTCAACGATTTGACCCACCAAGAGCTTATTTGCCAGAAAAAATACCACGCTTTGAAAACTTTTGACTCAAATTAGTCACGTTTCAAATTACATGGAGTTGTGTAGTCCACGTTTCCAGTGACACGAAAAAAAAACTGACTTTGACGTCAAAAATAAAGAAGATGATGTAATTCACAATTTTCCCCAAAACACCACAAAAGTTGGTCGTCACGGTAATCAATTTCAACCCTTAACAATTATTCATCAGCTTCGTTTAACCACTTAATTATGTACACATCCTACGATTTGTGTCATACGCATAACAAATAAAAATGAGTATGATGACATTTTGCTACTCTGGAAATGATACGTAACGCTCGTAAACGAATGAGAAATCATCAAGAAGAAAACGTACAGTTTTTTAACGTTTATTAAACGTATAGCAAAAAAAATTTATTTTCGTTTGCTAATAACCCATTTATTAAACATTTGGTAATACAAATTTGTTTTTTTTACGTTTTAAATAAATTTAAAAAACATTTGTTGATCAAATATTTTTTTATCAAACTTTGTTACCTAAATTAAACGTTTTAAAAACGTTTTTCAAAGGACCTTTGCTACTTGGGATGCTGCTGAAATTGAGGAAAACGTGGATAACTAAGAAACATCGCTCTCAGGATAAAAACGATACCTACTTTGCTGCTAAAGTTGAGAAAATGCGCAAATTCATGGCTATGGAAGGGGGTGGGGCAAAACCGCTAATCTGCAGCTGAAATTGAGAAGAACGATGCACTCGGCCAAAATTGAGAAAAGCGCTAATTTGCGGGTAGAGTCGAAAAATCGCCCTTAACTGAGAGATTGAGGCTATGATGAGGCCAGCAAAATGTCCAGATTCAAGAGCGTGCTGGCTGGGTGGAATGATGACTAAAATGTGAAATTACCCGCCTCCTTTCAACCTTACGAGATTTCAATTGATCCCCCCCCCCCAAGACAAATTCCTACTTACGCCACTGGTTTGGGGTTTAGATGAAACTTTTGTACCGTTTTGCTCAAATTTCAAATTGGCAACCCTAAGCTCGAGGATATAGCTCGTGTCATAATTGCTTTGAAACTCTTTTTTTTTTCAGAGAATTTCATGCAAAAACTCCTCCAAAAGCTCCAAGTAAGGCGCGAAATAGTACCCGCTGAGTTTTCGAAGTAATACTGGCTCTGAAGATGGAAATGTAATTGGTAATTGTTAATTACAAATTACTTCGAAAAAGTGCTTTTAATTACAAATTATCAATTACAATGGCGTGTTGTTGTCAATTACAAATTACCATTTACTAATTGTAATTGAATTACGTAATTCAATTACTGCCCAGCCCTGCTTGCCGAGGCTTGAACCCGATAAAGTTGTTAAATCACACTTGTTTTCTCCCAAAAATAACTTTCACTGAATGTGAGTGAAGATAAGTAATCTCTACATTTTTCATATTGCTTTCACCATCGTGGTAGGAAGAGAGAGGAAGGAGCGTGATGCCAAAATACGCCATAATTAGTAGTTTCGGAACGCATCAGGATTTTTGTTGACTCAACACAACTGTTCTTGAAGACTTACTTTGTTTTACCTTCAATATTATGGTGTAGGGATCACCAGCACGGTTAAAATTGGCTTCACCCTCTTCAACTCATGCTCCATCTTCTCTTTCTTTATACCTCAATAATGGTTTTCGCCAACAACCTGCGCGAATGCTCGTATGAAATCGTAGAACGGTGGCACTGGGTCGGTTACATCCGGGACCTTATTCCTTATGGGGGCCCAAATTACGAAAATTCAGTAGCAGCCGATACACCTCTTTAGGGGAGGTGGGAGGCGTGATTGACAAGGTAATAAATAATATTGAAGTAGAAAAGAGGAAGATGAGGGCAGTAGCGTACTGGGGTAGTGGCAAGGGGGGCGGGGCCCCCGAAAAATTTGAATACGTTAAAATGAGGATTCTTACGTTCATTCATGTGAAAAGGTTGGACAGCGATTTCGCTCCTTTCTACGAATTTCAGCCTATACCCGGATACGAATGAGAATACACGCTACTAATTCAAGGCTGTACAAGTAAAAAAACGTCGCGGCTAATATTGACAACAACAACAACGCTAATTCGGATTAAAATTGGTTCAAAGTGGCAAATTCACAACTGAAATGCCGAAAAAAGAGAATAGATAGGGTAGCTGGGGGTAATTGTCCGCAATTTCGATTTTTGGCTTATTATTTCTCAATAATAAGTCTTTGTAATCGTATCGCAAAAAAATGTTTTTGACCCCCCCTCAAAATTTGTAGTTTTACGTTTCAAAGTGCGTAGAATCCAAATCTGCAATAAAAAAAAAAATGTCCGTCCGCCGTCCGGGCCATATCTTGCCCTAGGATTGTTCTTTGCCCTATGTTCTTTCGCACATAGACTCCATTTGGGGTCTAGTTGGTCCTAACATCTGATCAGTTTGATCAAATAACTCCCTGGGGTTTTATGGGCCAAAAGCGGGTCCAAAATGGGGATTTTCAAAGGATTTGGGGTCATAGTGGTGTGGGGTGTCGATTTTCATGTAATTTCAAGCCGGATTTGACTACATCGATGAATAATAAACCCATAAACAGTCGAAATAATAAGGCATTGTTCGCTAATTCGCAGCGTTTTTTTTTTACTTCGTTTTCCAAGACCTGTGCTACAGTGATCTTGAATAATTTTATTTTTTTTAAAAACACCTTCCTAGTCAGGGGCGTAGCCAGCCCTTGACCAAGAGACGTTATGGAAACTAGAGACCCCAACAAAAGAACTGGTAGCGCAATAAATCGTCAAATTCTTCCCCGGAAACTAAGTTTTCACAAAAAAGGGTCGTAATCCATCAAAAACTAACATCTTCGTTCGGAAATTATCTGTTTTAGCCTTCTATTCCTGATTTTCTATCCAAAAACTGACGATTCTATTCAGACTTTTTCTATTAACAGACAATTCGATTACCCCGGAAATCGTTACTTGGCATTCAAATACACAGGGTGACCGTCTTTTCATCAACGTCTTGTCTGAGAGACGTAAAAATTAAACATTTTTTAACCAAACAATAACGGGTTTTAACTCAAAACTGACGTTTTTTAACAAAAAAACTGAATATTTCACTCTATTATAACTGAATATTTTACTTCAAAAGTGACGTTTCTACGCCAAAGACGAAGTGTTTACGCCTAAACTAAAAATTTCACAGCACAACTTTTAAAATCCAAGTCTTCACCCCCAAAACTGGTGAATTCCTCCTAAAAATGGCGGGTTTAACCTAAAAGATCAAAAACTAATGATTTTAATTGCAATTAACAGACCACTCAATAATAAAAACTGCCGATTTTATCCTTCAATTGGCGATTTCAGTAAAAAAAAAAGTACAATTCCTGGCCGAAGCTGACATGCCCTCCCCCTCCAAATGAAGATGGTACCACAAAACTGGCGATTTTAATCTAAAACTAAACTTTACTGTTCCATTTACACCCGAAACGACAATTTCCCCTCAAAATTAGATAACTTACTCTAAACACTTTAACTCAAGTTTTCCTCAAAACGGGTGATTTTAGGCCATTCTCCCTTGAAAACAGGTGATTTCACACACAAAAAAAGTGACAAATTCATCGCAAAAGTGACGATTTTATACCAAAACAGACGATTTCACGCCAAAGCTGACGTGTTGCCTCATAACTGATGACGTTAATACAAAACTGGTAATTTTACCCCAAAACTGACTGTTTTAATTCCAAAACTTACGTTTTCATCCCAAAGACGTTTCTAAACTGACGATTTTACCCTGAAACTTGCGGTTCCACCCAAAAAATATCACTTTACCTCAAAACTGAATATTTTACTTCAAAATTGACATTTATTTACTTTGTTGGGCACAGCTTTTCAGGGAACATAGAGTCAGTTTTGACGATTTCAAGGCTTGAATAGCTATAATTGTCATTTTTAGGGCGCACAGTCTTTCCAGTTATAGGAGCGAATAGTACGTCCCAAGTCAAGGCGAGAACAGCCACGTTGGCCATTTTCGGCGCTCCGAATGGTCTATTTTGCCATTTTCAGGGCAGGAGTCACTTGTTCAGACATTTTTGGAGCTCGATTCGTCAGGAAATCCATTTGTAGAGCTCGTAAAGTAAATTCGGCAATTTCTAGGGTTGAAATATAGTAATTTTAGCCATTTTAAAGACACGAATCGTCAGTTTTGCCATTTTCAGGGCTCAAATACCTAGTCCATCAAGCCAAGGCCATGAAGTTTGACCATTCCTGGTGCGAAAATTGTCGATTTTGCCATTTTCAGGGAGGGAATAATCTTTTTTAGGCATTTCCAGGGCACGTGAAGTCATTTTGGCCGTTCATTAGTCCGTCAAGCCAAAAGCGCGCATTATGGTCATATTTGGCTCAAGAACGGCCAGTCTGATCAATTTTAGCGCACGAATGGTCGATTTAGCTACTTTCGGGCGGTAATCGTGATCTTTTTAGGGATTTTCAGAAGTTCACCAGTCGCCACCACGTGAAGTCCAGTTTTAGCCACTTTCAAAACGCGAATCGACAGTTTTGTATTTTTAGGCGTGAGTTAAGTTACTTTAGCCGTTTTTATAGTGCAAATAGCTAGTTTTAAATATTTTTAGGCAGTGAAAAGGCTGTCAAACCAGTTTTAGTAGAGCGAACCACGCCATTTCTCTAGCACCTCTCTTGAGCAAATACTGAATCCGCGTCTGTCTGCGAAAATGGTATTGTAGGACGCAAAAACGGCGAATTTGGTCTTTGAATTATGTCACCCTTGCGATATCCGTTTTGTGAGTGACAAAACCCGTTGAAATTTATTTTTTATCAGTGAAATCCGTGAAGTTATTTTTTTAGTGAGCGCCGACGAAACACAATGTGATTATCCTAAAAGATTCAGTGACTTCCAGAATGCATCTAGGGGTGGGCAACTGCCCCACTGAATCTGCGTCACTGAATCTGCATTTTTGAGTCTAGGAGAGGGCAGCTTCCTAGCCCTGCCCCCCTCTGGCTATGCCTATGTTCCTAGGTGAATTCGTGCATTGCAGTTTTTGATCCATGACTCACCTTCATGTTTGCATTTGAGGCTGTGGGTTTGCCGTTCATAGGAGTTTTCCACGGATAAAGTTAGAAAAAGAATTAATATACATATATTTTTTTATAACCGATGCAAACAAAATTGATTTGCGAAATCGTGTCTCTCATTTGCCCTATAAATAGGGTTTGTTGGGTCTGGGAATGAAATTCACACAGATTCCGGCGAGTCCGGTAACATTAGGCATTTGCTCAAACGAACTGCTACAGGGGGCCTGTCCCGTTAGATTTCAGGGTTCCTAGGAATATCCTTTTCCAACCGTCCGCCCCAAATTAAATCACATGTTGATGGGGAGGACGGGTGGAAACAAACAGTGATAGTGGCATTAAAAAGTAATAGAACAGGCTCTCAGTAGTCACTCAAGTGACAAAATCACTGGTTTTTGTCACAGTGACTGCACAGTCACCGGAGCTAGTTGTCACTGTGACCAAAAAAAGCTTTCACGTCACACCTCTAGCCGTCATAAGGAGGTTGAAGTGGTCTTTTGACTCGATCAACGCGAACGAAGACATGTGTGGCTGTGCTGAGTTGGTGATGGACGAAGGTGTGGCGAGAGTTAGCCTTGGTTTGATCCGCAGGACGGAGAGAGCGGAGTGTCTCTTTAAGATTTTCGATGAAGGGGGAAATTTCTTGACACATTTCTTGTCGATCATCGAAAAGTTGACCGGGAAGATGAAGAGATTGACCGTACGTCAACTCGCATGAGCTGTATGTCGAGAACTGTGCTGTGAAGACCGAGGAGAACGAGGGGAAGAGAGTCGACCCAGTTGCTTGAATGATGGCACATGATGGCGCTGACTTGAGTGTTCGGTGCCAGCGTTCGATTTTTCCGTTCGACTGAGGGTGGTAGGCGGTAGTTCGAAAATGTTCGAGGGTGATGTTGAGGATACGAAACATTTGAGATTCGAATTGTCGCCCGCGGTATGTAGTTAGAAAATTGGGAATTCCGAAACGTGAAATCCAAGAAGTGAGGAGAGTTCGAGTGACGGTCTCTGTCGTAATGTCTGATACAGGTGTTGCTTCGGTCCAGGATGTGAAGCGATCGATCATGGTGACGGTGTACCGGTATCGTTGGCATAAAGGGAGGGGTCCGACGATGTCGACATGGACGTGTTGAAAACGACGAGATGTCGTTGGGAATGACGAAAGTGGTGAACGAGTGTGCCGAAGAAATTTTGAACGTTGGCAGTGAAGGCAGGATTTGGCCCACGTGTGAACGTCTTTCTTGATGGAAGGCCACACGAAGCGGTCGCGGACGAGTTTGGATGTGCGTTTAGGAGACAGGTGTGACAGGTTATGGATGAGGTCGAAAATTCTGCGACGAAGGCCAGAAGGTATGAAGGGACGATTCTTGTCATCTCACAGAACACGGAAACGGTGAGACCGGGAACGGAAACGGAAGAGAGTTTTAGCGAATACTTGTCCGGATGCTGTATAATATGAAGAAGGTCATGATCAGACTGTTGAAGACGAGAGAGTTCACCGTGATCGAAAGTTTTGAGGGTTGCGATTCGGGAGAAATAGTCAGCGACGAGATATAATAGAGAGATAATCGGCACCGGGGACGTGACGGATGTCGGTCGTGAATTGCGAAACGAAATCGAGGTGGCAAAATTGTCGAGGTGTCGCTTTTTCGGGGTTTTGGTGGAAGGCGTAGACTAAAGGGCGATGATCTGTGTAGACGATTTCACTACCTTCGAGCATGTAACGGAAGTGTTTGACTGCAGCGTAAATAGCGAGGAGTTCTCGATCGTACGTACTGTAACGAGTCTCTGTTGGGGTTAACTTTCTCGAAAAGAATGCAATAGGTTGGGGAGAATCACTGACGTTTTGTTGAAGGGTAGCGCCTACAGCGATGTCGGAGGCGTCGACTAGTAGGCTGAGGGGTGAATTGGGGTGCGGGTGAGCTAAGGCTGTAGAAGTAAAAAAACGTCGCGGCTAATATTGACAACAACAACAACAACGCTAATTCGGATTAAAATTGGTTCAAAGTGGCAAATTCACAACTGAAATGCCGAAAAAAAGAGAATAGATACGCTAATTCGCTGCAAAATTATCAAAAAACGCTATTTCACAGCTGAGATGGAGAAAAATCACTAATTCGCGGATAAAGTTGAGGAAAAACGTTAATTCGCGAATATGAAAATAAAGAAAATCACTAATTCGCGGCTGAAATTGAGAAAACGTAAATCCGCATAGCTTCTGAAAGATTCGAGGCTCATACTGAGAAATAGCGCTAATCCAAGGCAGAAAGTAGAAAAAAATTGCTTATGCGGGGCTAAAATTTAAAAAAATATATATTAATTGGGGCGGCTAACAATAAGAAAAACGCTAATTTTTAACTTAAACTGAGAAAAAGTGCTAATTCGCAGCTATGTATGAAAAAATGGCTAATCTGTAGCTGAAAATGAGGAAAACGTTAATTCGTTGGCTAAAATGTAGGAACATCGCTAAAAACAAACGCTAGAAACCCTAATGCGCTGCTAAAATTGAGAAAAAGCGCTAACCCGTGGCCAAAATTCGGGGAAATCACTAAATCATTAAAAATTGAAAAAAACGCTTCTGTTCGAGGCTATAACTAGGCCAATTAGGTTCGAGGCTATACAAGTTGCCAATACGGGACTGAAATGTAAAGAAAAATCGTAGCTAACATTTAAAAATTCACTAATTAGCCCGGCATAAATAAATAAAAACTCCATTTTTTAGCTCAAATAGAGAAAAAGTGCTATTCCCGGCTAAAAATTGAGTAAAACGCAATTTCGTGGCAAAAATTGTGAAAATTCACGAATTCACAGACTAGAAACGCTTCTACGCAGCTAAAATTGAAAAAAAAAGCTAAGCACAAACTTTTCAGAGGTTCATCAATAAAGTCCTCCAGGAATTCGAGTTTTGTTTTACGTACTTGGATGACATTCTCGTCGCATCTTCAAATAAAGAAGAACATCTTCATCACTTGGACTTGATTTTTCGAAAACTAGACGAATTTAACATCTGTCTAAACGTCGAAAAATATCAATTCACCCAAACACAGATTTCCTTCCTGGGACATCACATCTCTCCGGCTGGAATTTCCCCTCTACCTGAAAAAGTCGAAGCTATTCTCAACTACGAGAAACCCAAGACCATCAAATCTCTTCGTCGTTTTCTCGGAATGATAAATTTTTACCGGCGCTTCATCCCTCGTGCCGCCGAAATCCAAGCTACATTACACGATCTCACAAAAGGAGACAAAAAACAAGACTCCCCCATCATCTGGTCAGCCGAAACCGAACACGCGTTCGAGACAAGCAAAACCTCCATAGCACAAGCAGCATTACTCGCTCACCCGGCGTCGTTACCGCTAGTTTTGATGGTCGACGCATCGAAATGTCGCTGTTGGAGCCGTAATGCATCAAGTAAGGAATGGAAATCCGGAGCCCCTCGGTTTTTTCTAAAAAAAAACTCTCTAACGCTCAAAAGAAGTACAGCACGTATGATCGCGAGCTGTTGGCCATATACCAGGCAATAAAATATTTCCGGTTCATGATTGAAGGCAGTCCTTTCGTCATTTATACTGACCACAAGCCTCTAGTTTATGATTTTCGTCAAAATCCTGATAAAGCAACTTCTCGTCAATTCCGATACTTCAATTTCATATCCCAATTCTCTAGTGACATCCGTTACTCTCGCGGAAAAGACAATGCCGTTGCTGATTTTTTATCGAGAATTGAAGCGATCAAGAAAATTTAAAAAAAAAAAAATGTTCGACAAATTTCATGGCCTAGCGCATCCTGGAATCCGGAGAACCCAAAAATAGATCCTGGAAAAATTCGTCTGGCCCAGTATCAACAAAGATTGTCGATATTGGGCCGGAACTTGTCTACCATGTCAGCAAAATAAAGTCAAGCGACATGTCAAAAGTCTACTTCAACTCATTGCACTACCCGAAAATCGTTTTCAGCACATCAACGTCGATTTAATCGGTCCCCAAACGTTCGAGGATACTCCTATTGTTTAACTATCATCGATAGATACTCGCAATGGCCTGAGGCTATTCCTTTACGAGACATCTCGGCTGAAACGGTCGCAACATCTTTGCTAGAGCATTGGATAGCCCGATTCGGCGTTCCAACTCAAATAACAACGGATAGAAGACGCCAATTTGAATCCAAGCTTTTCCGTGCATTGAACGAAATGCTCGGCATCAAACACCTCTCGTCTACATCTTACCACCCACAATCAAATGGGAAAATCGAAAGGTGGCACCGTTGTTTGAAAACATCTATCAAATGTTTAACTTCAACTGACTGGGTCGAAAAACTACCTCTCATTCTCTTAGGACTCCGAACTGTTGTCAACGACGCGACCGGTTTCACTTCCGCTGAAATGGTTTACGGCACATCTTTCAAAATACCCGGCGAATTCTTCACTCCTTCTCAAACCCAATTCGACCATTCCGCACACGTTCAAAAAATTAAATCATTTTTTCACAACATTCATCCTGTTCCCCAAAAATTTCGCCAAAAACAAAAGATTTTCTTCCATCAAGATTTGGACAAATGTTCCCATGTCTTCATTCGAAACGACGATGTTAAGAAACCGCTGCAAAAAACCTACGAAGTGATCCAAAGGCGTCAAAAGTATTTCGTCGTCAGAAAGGATAAGAAAGAAGACTCCGTATCGATTGATCGCCTCAAACCAGCTCACCTCCTCAACATGCCTGACCGAATAGACAACCTCGACCCGCCCACGTACCGTTGCTACCAGTCAGTCCGTTTCAAAGACATATTTCCGTCGTTGTCACTAGGGAGGGAGTAATGTGGCGAACAAATTCTCACCTTTCCATTTTACCTTTTAAAACATATTGTCATAAACAAAAAAATAAAGTTGTATTGTACTCGTTTACTGATTAAAGAAAAGTTTCTTTGAAATCTTAGCTTGCGGGATACCCTTAACTATCGCCGCAACGAATGGTAATTCCTGTCCCATCATTCTTGAAATTTATTCCAAGAAAAGAACTAAGTTCTCCCAAATCTTTCATACTGAAGGTCGAATTATTTCGTCAATGTCTTTGCTGATCAACAGAATATCATCGACATAGGCCATGATAAACAAATTATTTCTCATGTATTGGCGATTGTAGCTATCACTAGCGGCGCTAGTGTCGTGTGATAATGAAACCGGTACTCCCTACATATGTTAAATGCTAACAAGTTTTGTGTTTTGTTAAGTTTTTTTTCGTGGTCAACGTCCGTAACATAATGGGAAAGAAGTGGTCAGTTGGCCTAAAGTGACGAGAACAGTAGAACATGGTTTCAAACGTCAAGCAAGCTCCCAAGCCTTTCGTCGGTTGACTTTCTCCCAACACCGGGCTAATTGATAGCTGACACCGTTGAACCCTCAAGTTTTGGGAAACAATGAAATGACAATGTTGTGTCTCGGTTACGACGGGAAGAGCTACCAAAGACTCAGCAGTTTTCTCTGGATTCACCCTTGAGAAACATCCCACGAGCACCTTATCATTTCTTTATTGGTACTCGCCAGCTCACCGTTTCGTTTTAGTGCTCAGAGAACAGCACGGGTTCAGCAAAATGGTCGAAAACGTTTTTAAATCGGTGTTTTCGAGTTTTCTTGCTCCAACATACAGCCGACAGTGAAAGTTTCTGTACGGGTGTACTGCGCACCCGCATAACCGTCTTGTTTTCTAGATTCGGTGATGCCAAAGGTACAATATCGAGGCCTCCTCGTCATCTTCGGATTATTTAGCCGTAGTTCACAGTAAAAAAGTGTCATTGACCAAAATTTTTGATACATGAACTTCCTCATTGTAGAAAACCTTTGTTGCAGTTTGTTGTCAAACGACAACAACAAATCACATGGAGTACCGGACCGGTACCGGACTCAATGTTTCTCTGAAACGCCGCCAGATATCGTATCCCTTAGCTACAATCGCCAATAAACACTCATCATGTTTTGCCTTATGAAAACCAAATCGATTCAGCTCTTCATTCAGTTTATCATGCCAGCATTTAGGAGCTTGTCGGAGACCGCAGATGGATTTTTTGGGGGTAAATTTTATTGCCCGGCTAAGAGAGGAGTTTTCCCGACGGCCAACTCCAGGCTAAAAATGTTAAATTCACAGCAAAACAAGTATTTTCCCGGTAAAATGTGAACGACAAAATAATGCAAAGTAACTCCAAAATGTAGGATCGATGACGGCTGTTTTGATAGAGCGAACATCTTAAAATTCTATTGCGCAGCAGGAAAATAATATATCCATCAAAAAAAGAGGTTCGCCTGGCAAATAAGGAGTTCGCCCGACAGATATTGGAAGAAAGAGCCATGATAACGTCAGTGCTGCCAACATTACGTCATTGCGACTCTGAAAGTGAAACTGTATTCATTTATTCAAGTTCACTAAGTCTTTAATGTCATATAAAACAAATAATTGCTCAAATAAAAAACAAAATAGTGTCGTTTTTGCTTGAGTTGATGGACTTTGATGTTATCTGTGTTGTCATTTCTGTATATTTCGCGCGAGTATTTTTCCAAGTTTTTGAATTTATGTGTACTCACTCATCGTAAAAGAAATGGATGCGCATGAGCATGCACTTTCCTCGAAGATTTCGTCGACGACTCGGTCAACCAGGCACAGAATGTTAGATTGTTCTTTCTCAAGTTTGAACACAAAACCAAGCATTTCAAATATATCCGAAAGAGTGGGTGCACATTTCCTTCTTTGAAGTCATTTTGTTTTTACAGGTCGATTCTCCACCTGCCAAACGCCGTGGAAACGCACGTGTCTGGCTTAAAATTTCTGAATTTCCTGGGCCATCAGAAGCGGCTGCGTCTGTCAGCGCAGGATGGAGCAAGGACTCGACAAATAACATACACTTGACTGTGTACGAGTAGAATACCGGTGTATCTTCGGTCAGTACCGGAAGTCAGAGTGCCCTAACAGTTGTTATCTGCTGTACGAGACCGACTGTGCTCACGTACACAAAGAAAATTGTACTGAAAAGCAACGGGGATTGACAACTGCTATGAAAGAGTTCATTGCATCCGTTTGATGAGGGTCTCGAAAAACCCAACGCCATTATTGTAGCAGCCAGGAAAATGAATCTAGAAGAGCCTCCCAAATCTAAAGTTGTGACATTCCTTAAAAAACTGAGAAATTACAAATACGGTAGCCCGGCGGTTTCAGCTAGTGACATTTCCCGATGGTGTGAGGCCAGACTTTCTAAACCGGCATCGAAAGATGCGTTTGTGCTCAAATACGTCGTTTTTAGCGAGTCTACGAACGTCGACAAGCAGGATGTCAAGATTGTTTTGTCTACGATGAGACTGTTGCAGAATATGTCGAGATCACCGATGGTGCAAATAGACGCTACATAATAAATTAATCTGGCAAGAATACCCAGCAAGGGCGTAGCCAGCCCATGGTCAAGAGGTGGGCAGCCAGCGGATTCAGAGTTTGTAGGGGGGGGGGGGCGCACGTCTTGAGAAAAAGTGCTCGTTCGCGGATGAAATCCATGAAAAAGACATTTTCCGGCTAGTACTGAGCGAAAACATCCATTCACGGCTAGAATTGAGAAACAGCGCTGATTCACGTTGAACTTGAGAAATAAATCTGCTCATTGTTCGAGGTTGAAAAAAACACGCCAATTTGCGGTTTCGCGATCAGTCCGGGCCGACATAAGAAAATGCGCTAACTCACGGTTTACAGTGCTCTTTTCACGGCTAAAATTGACAAAATAAATTGCGCGTTCAATGTAGAATTGAGAAAAATCGCTCATTTGCGGCTAAAATTGAGGAAAAGTGCCAATTCACGGCTAAAATTGAGAAATGGAGCTCATTCACGCAGGTAAAATTGAGAGAAGGCACCAGTTCGTGGTTTCTCGAATCAACATCACGGTAACTGTTTTCATACATTTATAGCAAGTTTGCGGGTAAAATCGAGAAAGAGGGCGACTTAGCGCACACATTTTTCAAAAAGTTCTTATTTTAGGCTAAAATTAAGGCACATTGAGGAAAACACCTATTTTAAGGTTCGCGATGCAACGCCCGGATCAAAATTAATGAAATTCGTTAACATGAATATTATGTGGACCTTTTCACTCTGAAATTTGAAGGGGGAACTGCTCAATGCAGAATTGAGATTAAAGCACGAATTTGCGGCTGAAATTGAGGGAAAATGAATTGGCAAAATTGTCACAGTTTTTTGTTGATTATAGTGTAATTGTCGTGGCTAAAATTGAGAAATAGCGTTCATTCACATGTGGTTGGGGGGTTCTGTGCAACTCCTCTTGAGGAAAAACTGGATCCACCACGCCTGTGGGCAGATTCACTGGCGAAAATAACAGATGAACCATTGCCTTTTTGCAGGATTCTAACAAGATCTGGAGGTTAGAATCGCGTCAATTCATGGTCATCAGAGACTAAATTTGCACAGAAACGGCCACTATCCGTCAAAAAATAAATATCTGCTGGAAACCTGTCGTTTTTAGCCTTCTATTTCGGATTTTATGTCGAAAAATTGAAACTTCTCTCCCCCCCCCCCAACCCGGAAAGTGATACTTTTGGAGCTAAACTTGAAATTTTAGATCTGAGACGGTAAACAGAGCTGGCAGTTTCTCTCACACCATAAGTCTGTATGGCATAGCGGGCTAAACACGATTTGAGCTAACCCAAACACACGAAATTGCGCATCGAACCTTGCGAAAATGGGATTTTAGCGGGAAAAATCAGCAAAATCGGTTTCCAAGTTAAGCCGACCCTTAAAATCGGTTTGTCAGCAACAAACGTCCGCGAATTTTTGATTTTTGGTGAAACCGATGTGCGAAAATGTGTTGTTTTTTAGTGAGAAAAATCCGCGAAATTGGTTTTATGGAGCGAATATAATAAATTTGTGTTTCTGTTGGCCAGATCAGGGAAAATATTATTGGAATTTTGGAGTGGGCAGCTGCCCCACGAAATTTGCGTTTTTGATTCTAGGGGAGGGTAACTGCCCATCCCTGCCCCCCCGCTGGCTACGCCCATGATACCCAGTGATGATCGTGGGCACTACTGATCAAGATCAGGTATTTCATCCTTTTGCAGTGGCGATTTGTAAAGGTGAAAGCGCCGAAGATTTCGCTTTTATGTACCGCGCGCTACATATATGATTCGACGTGGCAGCCTCAAATTCCCCTAAAATTCTTCAAGAAACTTGTAAGGAGAAAACGATTTTTTACACTTGCTCCTCATCCACCGGAAAAAACATCACTCCTGAACTGCTGGAATCCTTTAAACAAAAGCAGGGAAATTGGTCCACGTTCGACGAGTTTAAAATGCATAGCCGGTCGCTGTGGGTCTTCGACGAAAATTCTTGTACCTGCCCATTTTTTTTTTTAAAGAAAAATATATGCAAGCACTCCCTAGGGATGCAAGTGAGATTGAAACGAGTAGAAGTTCTGGCAGAAGCGAAGAGTGCTCCCCTTGGGCAGAAGAGAAAGCGGGGAAGGCCGGAAAAGGCAAAGAAAGCCCTGATTGTGCAGTGATTTTTGTCAGTGAAAAGAGTGATTTTTCAATGAGTTCCTTTAGTTCTAGTTACTTTGTTATACAACTTTGCTTTTAATTGTACCTACTTAATTATTTATGTGTTTCCTATCCTAAACAACCTCTGGCTACGATTCTTGCTTTATATTTTCCGTCGCCCTTTATTTTTAGTACCCATTTTGCATCGACCACGTCAAATTTGGAAGTATCAGTTGGGTTACGTACTATGTCCCAAACTTTGTTTTCCTCCATGGCACTTAGCTCAGATTCAATCGCAGCTTTCCACTTCTCCGCTTCTTGTCCACTAAGTGCTTCTCCATACGTCGGAGAATCATGTGTTTCCCCTTTTCCAATAAGAAATTTTTCTGTGATTTTGACAAAATCGACGACTCTATGAATTTCTACACTTTTGCTGTCTTTGAAATAAATTCGGTAGCCTTTTGTTTCGTCGTCATAGCCAACAAATATACCTCTCTTAGACTTTTTATCCTATTTCTTTCTCTTAGGCTTTGGAATGTGAACAAAAACTTCGGATCCGTAGGGCTTCAAAAAATTAATGTCCGAGGACCGATTATAGAAGAGTTCGATTGGAGATTGGCCGGGTTCCCGAGTTCTGCCAGTTCTATTGAGTATGAAAACTGCTGCATTCGTAGCCTCCGCCCATAAAGATTTATTCAAATTTTTGTTCTGTAACATAGCTCTTGCACATTCCACTACTGTTATGTTATCTCGTTCTATTCTTCCGTTCTGCTCTGGTGTGTAGGGACAGGTTTTTTCATGAACGATGCCACGGTCTTTTAAGAAACTCTCAATAAAGCTATTGACTTCCTCCAATCCGTTATCTGATCTAATCCTTTTAACTTTCTTGGTCGTCTGTGTTTCAAACCAGTTCAGATAGGCTTGCAAATGTTCTTTTACTTCTGATTTCTTTTTCATGAAGTGCACTGTTCTCCAATTCGAATAATCGTCCCTTAAAAGCAGATAGTAACGATTTTTCCCTAAAGATTCAACTTCCATGGGGCCTCCTACATCCATGTGCACTAAGCCTCCTACTTCTTTCTCCCAGCTGTCACTGTCAGGAAAAGGTTTCCTAGTCGTGTGACTTTAAACGAATAAAAAAAAGTTCATATTTAGTTTTGCGTTAACAGCTCGATTGTGTCTCCCACAGGGTTCTAGCCCTAAAACCCTCCCCATGGGCACGCCACTGCTGAGTCATCAACCTCTCGACGTGAACGATAAGTGAAATGTTAGCAATCAGAATCCTTGGTCTCTATTCTTTTTCTTCAATGCTGTCAGACATTGCGGGCTTGAGTCTACCCTCCTCAAGTCTTAAGTTGTAAAACCACAGCTCTTTCCCACTTAGAAAAAAAATTATTTTATTTTCTTTTCCCTTCACTACTCGCAGGTTTTTCACCTTTTCGCTTTATAAGAGAAAGTAATTGGTCTGATGGGTGGGGGTAGGAGAATCAAGAAGACTGAGAGGGAACTTTAGTTAATTAATTTTTAATTAAGTTAAAAGTTAAAATCCCTTTTAATTAAAGGTAAGGGCTTTTGGCCGTGGCAGATACTCCGGGAAACTGAGCTCTTTTCTCAAACTCCCTCCACCACACCCGCCACTCTTTCTCAACGGCTCATTCCGTCGCTCAAATCCCTCTCACTCTTTCATCGTACTACTCCTTTCCCTCTTGAAGTGAAAACCGACCAACCACACTGTTAAACCCTCCTTAAGTATAGTCTTGACGTGAGGCCAGCGGCAGCTCTGAAGAGGGAGCTTCGGCCAAGCCAAGAGTTTACCGTAGGGATCAGCTAGTCATAAACAGACTTCGAGAATCTCTGGAAATTTTACCCCTTTTCACCTGGAGGGCTGATTTTTTTTTTATTTCGTAAGAATGGCGTGGGAAAGGATTTCGTGCGCCTCAGAAGAAAAAGAAAAAATATAAGAGATACAAAAAAGTAAATTAAGCAGGTGGATTAAGTTAATTAAAAATATGAAATAAATCATAATCCTTCAGATAATGCAATCGTACACTTTGTTAACTGTAAAAAAAAATCAACATCTTGTATGTGAACTAGTTATATTATACTTATTCCATTGGACTTTCAAAGCGATTATCCTCCCTCTTTCCTCTACATTTGAGCATATTTGGAAACAAGGTAAATAGTATAAACAAGAGGATCCCAAAGGGAGAGGCCTTTTACACACATTGGATAACTCGATAGAAGACACGCTCACGAGGAATAGAAGGCTCAGAGACTGCAAGAGCTTCAACGATCAAACGCCCCCCTTCTCAAGAGATTACTTTTACCCACCGAGACGAGATTGCTTCCTAATTGGCAGGCGAATTGCTTTAAACGATTCCACCTGAGGGCATTTGTCTTCTTCCAACGGCCGCGTCTTAACGCGGTTTAAAATAAATTTTCCCTCCTTAAACTTTTGAGGAGAAAACGAAGGCGGAAGACGGCGTAGTCGGAGGAAGATTTTTAGCGGCGCAGCTCTCGGGCTCTTTCTCACCCCGCTTAGAGAAAATTTAATGACTTTACTACGAAGAGCGGAAAATGGGTTTTGACTGCAAGGAGTGCCCCAAGGGGGCCTGACGTTCAATCATTAGCCTTATCCGTGACCCTGTAATATTAAAGCCGTTTTTCTGTAATGCTCACCGAAAGGATTCAATCACACTGCACTGATTAGTACCTATGAACGGGATAAGATTAGTAAACTTGTGCGCGAATAGTAAATCTTGCGTGGAAAAGAGAGCAATTGAAGTGCTAAATAAGGAGTTTTAATTATGCCCCCTGCGGAGGAAGAGAATCCCTTAATATTAGATCTTTCTCTCTTCTTGTGTTGCCTGTGTGAGCTCTCGTCTTTCGTTCCTCGCTATGAAGAAGAACGCTTAATTACAATGGTTTTTCACTTTGTTTTTGGTGCAAAGAAACGTTCCCGTATGCCCCTCAGGCGCTGTTCATTTGAAAAGCTCAAGCAGGAGTCGCTTTTCTTCCCTTGTTAACTCGGTAAATCTTGTAACATCAAGTTTCATGCCTCTTTTGAAGAAGAAGGCGCTCTAAAGGGGTGGATGGGGCAAGAGTGCCAGTATTTAATTCACGATCTCATATATTTTGTGTAGATACGAAAATCAGTAATTTAGGGAGAGGGATGGGGAGCTCAAACATCAATTTCAGACTAAAGTTGTTTAAAAGTTGTCTATGGTCTATTGTCTACGTTGGCGGCCACTTTTTTCAATATTTCCAAGACTGCTGCATTTGTTGACTTTCACTTTCTGACACAACGATGATTCGAATTCAACAGATTGAACTCGTCGAAGAAGTCCACAAGTCGTTTGTGCGTGGCGCCAGTCAGTAGCACCACCAGTGATCGAGGAGGTGATAAATATAAAAATTTCAGCCGCTTGTCTTTTTTTTTTTTCAATTTTTGTTGGGAAATTTAGTGGTTTATCGGAGTTAAACTATGTCTCCGTTTGTGCCTTTTTCGCGTGCGTCACAGGCATGCGTGAGGTGTTTTGAGCGTGCTCAAAAAGCTGGAAGGATATCAGACATTCCGTGCTTAGACGCATGCGCAGTTCAAAGTTGAAGCGAAAGTTAAAAAAGGCGCGTTGAATTAAAAGAGGAAGACAAAAGCGCACAAAGTGGAGACATATAGCTTTTAAAGCCACGTGTACAATTATAGCGTTTTTATCCGAATTTTTGTCGCGATTCAGGACTTTTCCTCCATTTTTTCCACGATTCGGAGCTTTTATCATTTTAGCCGTAAATAAATCCTCAACTATAGCCGTGAATTACAGCTTCAACTCCATTTTAGCCGTGAATTAGCAGATTATTTTACGTTGATCATCGAAAATTGACCTTTTCACCATTTTAAGCTGACAATAAGTGCCTTTTGTCAACTTTAGCCGCGAATTATACTCTTTTTCTCTATCCCTGCCTTATCACAATATTTCACAGCGATTTTTCTCAATTATGGCGGTGATTTCGCGCTATTCTGAATTTTTAGCCGCGAACTCGTAATTTTGTCGCTTTTTCCCCACTAAATCAGCCGTGATTATTAGCACTTTAACAGACTTTTTGTCACGTACATACCCTAGATTAGCACACTTGCAAGCTTTCTCTATTTTAGTGGCGAAGTTGCCTTCAGGATGCCCTGTAGTGCTGGTAGCCTTAAGAATTGGTGTAATTTCCTTGATTTTAGAGGCAAATGAGCTCTTTTTCTCAATAGTAACCTCGAATCAATGCTTTAAAACCAAAAATTTCAGTTAGTAGTGAAAGTTCGTCACGAAGTTGGCCCGAAAAAAACATGAATTTTGGCGTTTTTCCGGCTTTTTCTCAATGTTATAGCCGTAAATTAGCTATTATTCTCAACTTAAGCCACAAATTAACATTTTTATCTGTTTCAGCCGCAAATTTAGCCATGAATTAGTGACTGTCAATTCCAGCAGTTTTTTAGCGTTTTTTTACACTTAATCAGTGAATTAGCGCTTTTTCTTAATGTATCCGCTAATTAGTGATTTTTCTTATTACATCCGCTAATTAGCGACATTTTTCGAAATTTTAGGTATGAATTAGCGATTTTCTCTGTTTTAGCCGCCCATTACAACTTTCCCTCGATTTTAGCCCCGAATTAACATTTTTCCTTATTTTTAGCCCGGAATTATTGTTTTATTCTAATTTTAGCCGCGACTATCAGCGTTTTTCCTTATTGTACCAGCAAATTGGCGTTTTCCTTAATTTTAGCCGTGAATTATTGATTGTCGTCAATTTTAGCTGTTCATTAGCGGTTTTTAACACTTCATCCACTAATCGATATTTTTTCTTAATTTATATCCGCAAAAAAATTAGCCATTTTTCTCAAGTCCAAAATTTCAGCGCTTATTCATATTTAAACGTGCAAAAATCTCTAATTCGCTGCACAAATTTAGCAAAATCGCTAATTAGCAGCAAAGATTAGGAAAAACGCTCATTCACGTTCAAAATTGATAAAATCGTGAATTAAATCGCTGCTCAAATTTATAAAAAAGCGCTAGAGGCTAAACTTATGACAAAAGCTGATTCTTGTCCAACATTAAAAGAACCACTGTGAATTCGCGGCTGAAATCAATAAAAGCCGCTTAATTCGTGGACGGATCTGAGAAAAATCGCTAATTCGCGGATTTACTGCAGAAAAATCGTTAATTCGTGAATACAAATAAAAAAATGGCATTATTTCGCTGCTAAAAATGATAAATTGCTATTGCGCAGATATAATGAAGAAAAATCACTAATTAGCGGCTAAAATTGAGGAAAAAACGGTGATTTGCGATCGAAATAGAGAAAAATCCCTAATTCACGGTTTCTGTGGACCAATTCGGCTGCCAAAATCAAGAAAACCCCGCTAATTAATACCTAAAAGTGGAATAAACGGCTGATTTGCTGATAAAATTGAGAAAAGCGCAAATTTGCGGCTAAAAAGAAAAGACCCTCTAACTCCCAAAGACTAATTCATTTCTAATATTCGGCTGAAATTGAGAAAAACGTCAATTCGTAACAAAAAATTAAATGCTTACAATTTATATCAGACATAGATAATAATCAATGAATAGAAGTGGAAAAAATTGCCAATTCACTGCTAAAATTAATTAAAACGGTTAATCGCGTCCAAAATCGAGACAAAGCGATAATGTGTGACTAAAACTGGAAAAAATGACAAAAATCTAATTCATAAATTCAATGGTGAAACTGATAAAAAGTGTAATTGAAAAAATTAATAAAATAAATAATTCATGAATGAAAGTGGGGAAAAAGTTAGTTCACAGCTAAAATGTCAAAAAGGCCAATTAGCGTTGTCTACGGAGGCAACTTCAACTGAAAAAGTTTAAATGATGATCGAATTAACGAATAAAAGGGAGAAAAATTACTAAATTCACAGCTTAAACTGAGAAAAGTGGTAATTCATGGTGAATACTGAGAAAAAACATCACCAATTCGGGTTTATGGAGCTAAATGCGGCCAAAATCTAGAAAAAGCGCTAATTCATGGCTATAAGTGAAAATACCTTCTCTGATTCGCGGCTAAAGCTGAGAAAAATGTAAATTATAGGCTAAAAGGTATAAAAACTCATAATTTAACGCTACATGAAAGCCCTTCATAATAGAGAACAAGGGACCACGTAGAGATTTCCGCCCCGTGATGACCAGATAGGTGTATAGGTCCATCAACTCAGAGGTCATCATTGCACAGGGGCCGCTGTACCAGTACAAACGTTAATATGCCTTATTTGCATCTTCAAGTGCGCCTGCTGGCACCAAAATTGACCCTTATTTGTTATTCTCTGATGCTTAAAATCCAGTAAGAAACATCGCGTGAACTAAATGCTTCCGTTTTCAACAAACCAGTAGTCATTGGACATTTTAGATGTCATGACTAATGATATTGACTCGGTCCACGTTTACTTATCTCGCTGAATTTAAACTAGTATACGAGCTCTTATATTAACTAGCTCTTCGCTTCAAACACAAGCCCACTGAGGCCAGGCAATTTCCAAGGATATCATTTCCACTCACTGCAAACACTAAACGCAAGAGTCACTCAAACCCCGAATCCCGTGCTACACGGTCGCTTTCCATTCTTTCTCCTCATCTTCCATCCAATTCCTACCCCCTCCGTCTGTTCAATCCACCCGTCCAGTCCAAGTACCGTCACTCACCTCTGTCCCTTCTTGTCTTTCTTCGTTTGGAGTCCTGTGAAAGCCCCGGCAGAGCCCTCAGGGCAGGAATTATGCAAGCAAAAGGGTAAATAGGCGCCGGTTTCCATGGAGAAGGGCAACTCAATCTACCGACAAGGCTCAATTGCGAACTTGCGAGTGCCCCGAGGGAGAGACGATGAGTCCCCCCCCCCCAACCTTTTTCCACGAGACCAACCAACCTCTTCCTCCACCCCTTGGGGGCTCACCATCGCTAATGATGTACCTGGCTACTCATTACCAGAGCTCTTCCCTCTCACCCTTCATTGTTACACTGAAACGCGATACTCCTGCACGTCTCTACTAGCAGCTTACCCCAAGGGTAGAAAAAAGATATATTATTCACCATTTGTTTAAAACAAAAATATTAATTTTTTCCCTTCATATAATTGGGTTTATTGCCATTAAACCTTTCAGCTTGCCTGTACCTTAATATTTCATTCTGATATGAAAATATGCCGAAATTATTCCCATTTAATTTGTCCGATTCAGCGACTGTGTTATTCGGTTCACCGCTTTCTTTTCACACTTTTTCGGCCCTTTTTTTTGTCGGCTTTCCCAGTAAACAAAATACCCCATCCCATATTTTTCCTCAAGAAAAAGACAGGACGAGATTTTTAACTCTTCTAATCAAGATCTCCCTTTGTTAGTTCAAGGAAGTTTGCCGTTGAATAATCTTTGAAAGTTATCAAGACGAGAACAAAGTAAGAAAAGGGAAAAGCTTGGATGGGTGTCGCTAGGAAAAGTTAAAGCGCATAACTTTGAATTGCGATGGTGCGATACAAAAAAAAAAAAAGAAAAAAAAAAGGCAATCCGTGAAGTTCATGAACAACCCACCCTATGTACACTAATTCCTGGAATGTTGATTGGGGGCAGGAGGGAAAACTGGAAAAGTGACAGAACACATTCATGAGCTAGGTCATGATTGAAAGATTTTCCTCTTCGAGTTGTTTTGATGGGACGCGTGCGAAGGTCTCGTCTCGGTCTCGTCTCGAAAAGTAAAAGGCGCGAATTCGAAGTATGTGTGACATTAGTGACGAGTGATCCTGTTTCCTTATGATATTCATTGGTTTTATGCTCAAGAATGGCTTCGGTATTAGTTTAAGGTAACGTTATTCCAAAGGTAATTTCATTAGGAGTGAGTTTTAAGAGAGAATTTGGCGTGTTATTGTAAGCTATGAGTGCTAGTCGTATAAGATTATTGAGGGATATGTTAGTGTCCTCTGTTTTTACTATGTTCATGATTTCAATGAGTGTCGAGTGTGCCCTCTTGATTAATCCGTTAGAATTGTGGTAATTTGGGGTCGTTAGGTGCAAATTAATCTTATGATATTTTAGGAAGTCTTTTAAAGTTTCGTTGGCGAATTCTCTCCCCCCCCCCTCCATTATCGCCTGAAATTCCAAAGGAGTAGGGAACATGCTATAAATATACAAAACAAACACTCCAAGGAACATATGCCTTTTACGCATCTAATGTGAAATTTTACCTTACGCTGAGTTAGAGGAACATATGCCTTTTAAGCATGTGAATTATTAAGGCCGGTTCACAAGCTCTATGTTTTCGTAGTGTGGTGTCTATGCAACCTATCAAAATGCTTCATTTTTCGAGGGAATAAATTTGTTTGGTTGCGTAGACTCCACACAACGCAAACATAGAGCTTGTGAACGGGCCTTTAGAACGGTGCCCGTCCCCGGTTTGTTTGGCATCCAAGTTTTCTCAAACATGATTGGTGGCTTCTTGGATGCCACATATGATTTGATAGACCGGCGGGGGCGGGATTTCTATAGCAACGTTGCCATTTAAGGACCACGCCC
>CM075942.1:67983792-68003849 GCA_038030265.1 Corythucha ciliata | reverse complement strand
CACAGTTAGATCTGGGTATGGCGTACGAGCCCAAGTGAGACTTAGGCGCCTGCCGGGTTCAAAGCCCGGCGCCCCCGACAAAAAATTGGCATTAAGAACGAGCCAAAACACAAAATTGGGTTTTGAAAGAGGAAAAACACGATATTGGCTATTTAAAGAGCCAAAAAACGAAATTAGGAGGAGCAAAAAAAAAAAATCGGTTTCAAAAGAGGAAAAACACGAAATTGGCTTCCAGAGGATTCAAAGCACGAAATTGGCTTTTAAAGGATCAAAAACACAAAATTGGGTTTTGGAAGAGCCAAAACACGTAATTGGCATTTGGAGGAGCGAAAACAAAAAACTTGTTTTCGAAAGAGCCGAAACACGAAATTGGCTTCCGGAGGATTCAAAACACGAAATTGGCTTTTGAAGGATCGAGAGAACAAAATAGGCATTTGAAGCAGCCAAAACTTATAAATGGCATTCGATGGAGCCGAAACACGAAGTTGGCTTTAGAAGGCACCGAAAACACTAAATTGACTCTTGAAAGGGTCAAATGACGAAATTGACTTTTGAAGGAGCCAAGACACGAAATTTGCTTTTGTAGGTGCCGAAATACGAAATTGGCATTTGGAGAAGCCAAAACAGGAAATCGGTTTCCGGAGGATCCAAAATACGAAATGAGCTTTTTGAATGAGGCAGAACCCGTAATTAGCATTTGATGATCCGAAACATGAAACTGATGGCTTTCGAGAGAGTCATAACACGAAATTGGTTTATGAAGGGGCTAAAACAAAAAATTGGGTATTGGAAGAGCCGAAACACGAAATTGGCTTCCGGAGGTTACCTAAACGGTGTAGGAGAGGCCCAAAGGGGTGTGGGCCCCTGTCCAGCAGAAAATGTCTGATAATCTCGGAAGTGTCGCCTCCTGGATCATAAAAAACGTCCTGTGCAGGTGCCAGACACAATCAAATGATCCGGATTTTTCATACGGTGGGCTCTCCCGAACTATTATTATTTCGGGACAATCTATTTTTCTTCACGAGGTCGAGGAAGTACCCTGTTTTGAAAGAAGTACCTTTTAGGGTCCTTTCGAGAAAAGCAAAGGACCACAGGACCATGAGCTGAAAAGAAGTGCCGTCCTTCCAAAAGAGGGACCTCTGGTCACCGTACCTAAAGGCCACTATGTTGCACCGTTCATGAGGGGGATTTTTAGGTTTCTAAGCGTTGATTCATCGAGAGCAAAGGCTCATTTGCTACTGAAATTATCAAAAAAAATACAACAACTGGAGGTATCGTGGCTAAATTACGCCACACTAATACGCTAACCCCTTTATAGTGGGCCTTAAGATGAGCTAATGAGTTATGAAGAAGTGCATTCACGGCTAAATAGCGAAAAAAGTGCTAATTTAAAGCAAACAGCGGAAAAAATCACTATTGGTGCTAAAAATTGAGAAAAAAACAGTGAATAATCGCTCATAGCAGACCCAAAAAAAAAGTACTCCAAGGCCCCGCGCACACTAGGAGAAAAAAGACGACTCTCGCATGCGCGTCCAATGTGAAAGGCCCCATAGAGTTCTATGTGTTTTTACTGCACGAGTCGGACGCTGACGCGCGCGTCGGCGAGGGGCCTAACTCACGGTTTCTCGGGGCAACTCAACAAAATTAGCAAACCCCGGAAATTCGTGTGGCAAACACTGAGGAAATGGTTTGAAATAACGCATTAAATTGACAATTGCTCGCATTAAACATTGAAATCAATGAAGGGTTTTTTTAAAAGTGAATTTTTAAACATTTTGAGTGGGGGTTTGATTATGTCAAAGGGTAGTTAATGAAATGGATGGTGTCGGGAAGAGGGGGAAGACGCGTTTTCTGGAGGTCAATTTTTCTTGATATCTGTAAACAAAACACTTAAGAGTTACCTCAAATGCTTCACAACTGCACATTGACGTCATTTCCCCTCGCATCATCCGCCACCTCCCGAAAAAACTTAGAAATTTATTTAAAAATCACCAGGCGCACCCAATCGGCCAGCAAAGCTACCGTTGATATCCTTCTGTCCAGATCAGTCAATTCACCGGTATACTTTTCTACCAAATCCAGGCATTCATGCAAAGTTCCCCATTGACACAAGCGCTGAAGGTCATCGCGGCAAGAACTGATACGTGGCTGAAATTGAGGAAAAACGCTAATTCACGGATTTTTGAGAAACCCCTCTAACAAACTTGAGAAGGAGCGCTAATACGAGGCTAGAATTGACAATGAGTGCTCATTCGTAGGTACATTAAGCGCTTGGGCGCGGCAAGCCGGCAAGAACTGATGAAAAGCCGTGAGACGCGGCTAATTTGAGAAAAACTCTAATTCCCGGATATATTTGCGAAAATCCGCTAATATACAGTCGAAACTGGGGAAAACCGCCCACTACACAACCGCAGCAAAACTAAAAAAACCGCTTATTCACGGTAAATTTTTCTTAAGCGCTATTCCCTATAGTTATGAAGTGGTGGGAGGGGGGAGGAACAAAAAACACTAACTGGCACCTGTAAATGACAAAAAAGCACTTGTGATTCACGGAAACATTTGATAAAACACGCTGATTCGCTTCATTCGCCACTGAAACTGAGAAACACCGCTAATTTCCGGCTAAATTAGTGATAAAGCGCTGATTCGCAGCTAAATTGATTCACGGCTAAAGTATTGACATAAAACGCTCATTCGCGGATTAATTTGTGGTAATTCACTTTAAAATTGTGCAAATGCGATAATTTGCACAATCCAGGCACGGATCCAGAGTTTGATGGTGGGGGGGGGGGGGCGCTCGTGTTGAGAAAAAGTGCTCGTTCGCGGATGAAATTCAGAAAAGAACATTTTGCGGCTAAGACAGAGGAAAAACACCCACTCACGGCTAGAATTAAGAAATAGCGGTGATTCACGTAAAAATTGAGAAATAAATCTCATTATTCGCGGTCGAAATTGAGACACACACCAATTTGCGGTTTCACGATGTAAAGTCTGTGCAGAAATTAAGAAAATGCGCTAATTCTCTGTTTATGGAGCTCATTTCACGGCTAAAATTGACAAAATAAATAGCTCGCCTTATGTACTCGTAGAATTCGAGAAAAATCACTCATTTGCTGCTAAAATTGAGGAAAAACGCCAATTCACGGCTAAAATTGAGAAATGTAGCTCATTCACGTAGGTTCGTGAATGAACATCACGAAAAACAGCAACCAACATTGCGAAAAATTGCTAATTGACCGTTTTTATACATATACCTATGTAAACATATATGCAAGTTTCCGAGTACAGTTGAGAAAAAGTGCGACTTAGCGCATACATTTTTGAAAAAGTGCTTATTCACAGCTAAAATTAAGGAAAATACGTTAACAATCGGATTATTTGAACATTTTCACTGCTAAAATTTAAAAGGGGGAAAAAGTTGCTCAACGCAGAATTCAAGCACTATAATTTGCGGCTAAAATTGAGGGAAAACAAATTGGCAAAATTGTCACCGTTTGAGACATTTTTCGCGGCTAAAATTGAGAAAAACCGCAAATTTACGGTTAAAACTGATAACACCGTACAGCAGTTCCCACAAAGGCAAATTTGTGGCTAAAATTGTTAAAAGCCATAATTTAACGCGAAGTAAAACTTACATGCTTCGTATATTAACAGATTTAGAGGACTCATACAGTATTCCACCCCGGGCCCCGGTAGGTTTTGGTCCACCACTGCAGGGACCACGCTCTCTCTCTATCACTCTCTCCTTTTCCCCTAATTTCACGCTTCGTGCGCGTACTAAAGATAAGAGGGCTCCTCAACGCATCGCCAGAAGGGCTTCACACGAAGCCACATCAGCCATTACTGAGTTATAATGCAATAGCAGGATCAGTGGCGAACCTCCGTCTATTATATGGGGTCCCAAGGGCGAAGCCAGCCCGCGATCAATGAGTGGGCAGCCAGCCAGGCACGGATACAGAGTTGGATGGTGGGGGGGGGGGGCGCACGTGTTGAGAAAAAGTGCTCGTTCGCGGATGAAAATTCAGAAAAGAACATTTTGCGGCTAAGACAGAGGAAAAACACCCACTCACGGCTAGAATTAAGAAATAGCGGTGATTCACGTAAAAATTGAGAAATAAATCTCATTATTCGCGGTCGAAATTGAGACACACACCAATTTGCGGTTTCGCGATGTAAAGTCTGTGCAGAAATTAAGAAAATGCGCTAATTCTCTGTTTATGGAGCTCATTTCACGGCTAAAATTGACAAAATAAATAGCTCGCCTTGTGTATACTCGTAGAATTCGAGAAAAATCACTCATTTGCGGCTAAAATTGAGGAAAAACGCCAATTCACGGCTAAAATTGAGAAATGTAGCTCATTCACGTAGGTTCGTGAATGAACATCACGAAAAACAGCAACCAACATTGCGAAAAATTGCTAATTGACCGTTTTTATACGTATATCTACGTAAACATATATGCAAGTTTGCGGGTACAATTGAGAAAGAGTGCGACTTAGCGCATACATTTCTGAAAAAGTGCTTATTCACAGCTAAAATTAAGGAAAATTCGTTAACATTCGGATTATTTGGACATTTTCACTGCTAAAATTTGAAATGGGGAAAAAGTTGCTCAACGCAGAATTAGGATTAAAGCACTATAATTTGCGGCTAAAATTGAGGGAAAACAAATTGGCAAAATTGTCACCGTTTGTTGTTGTTTGGTGGAATTGTCCGTGGCTAAAATTGAGAAATAGCGTTCAACCAAAGGTTAAATTGAGGAAAAAGGCGCCAATTCGCGGTTAGGCGATCCACGCAGTGCTGGTCGTAATTGAAATAGTAAAGAAAAAACATGCGTTATTTCGCGGGTTTTTAAGACCTTTTCACGGCTAAAATAAAGAAAATGGGCTAGTTCGAGGTATGGATCGCTTAGTCTCAATTTTAGCAGCAAAACTTGAGCTTTTCCCTAATTTCAGTCGCAAATTAGAATTTTAGCGGATAGTTGACACTTTTTCTCAAGTTTTTCCGCGTATGAGCGACTTTTCCGACTTTTAAATATGAATTATAGCGCTTTTCTCAACTTAAGTCACGGATTGGCCAGATCTACGCACCAGCGGGTTTTTCTCAATTTTGGCCTGGAAGCTGGATCAGAAACCACGAATTAACGCATTTTGTCAATTTTAGCCGGAAGTATTGGAGTTTTGAAAACGTTTAGCCGCATAAGCCTGCAGAACAGCAAAAATTTCAGACGTAGACTTGCCTGTAAAGCTGTTCAGAGAAAAGAACTGTGCACATGGGACTCCATAGCCTATAACCGACGACCCCTTAAGGGGTCGTTTTTGGCTGGGGATGGTTGAAATGGATATCACTCACTTTAAACCTTCGGCGGGTTGATTAAAAATTGCCAAAATGTAAAACTACATGGAATCGCGTATCTTTAGGGGTTTTTCGACTCGGGGAATCCAACAATCGAATAAACGAGCCGTTCAGACAAACCGTTGAACCGGCTACACTTCCGACTCCACCGTTTTTGGCCAGCCCCTTCCTAGCAGAATGGCTCCTGGCGGCGACCTTGACACACTAAATGACTCAAAAGTAGCACTGAGGTCATTATTTTGAACCTTGGTCGCCTGGTCAAGATGCACTTAAGCTAACCACGTATAGCACCAATAGCACGGATTATTCCCAGAAGTATACAAAATTGAATCCGAATTGAGGGCAGAATCTAATATTTAGTCACAAAAACTGCTGGGCACCTGATTTGTTCTATTCCCCTAAAGACGGATGGAAGCGGATAACAAATCTCCTGTTCACATGCATGAAACTTGAAAATCCTCATTTTTACATGTTTAAGCTTATTGGGGGGCCCTGAACGGTATTCGAACCCAGACAATCGATCGACGTATGATAAATAATAGTGGACGTAATAATTTCGTGTTAATATTCAGCGGTTAAAAATGGCAAATTGTTACGTTTATGAATGAAAAAACGCCTCATCTTCTTCCCCACCACTTATACCTTCTCATTGTGTCATCAACCTGCCTTTTAGACCGCCTGCCATTAGTTTTGTTTACTCGGAAGGGAAAGCCCGCTTGACAAGTATCCCAACTTACAACCTTCCGTTAGCTCCGTGTAAGCTGCCACGCTAAAATCTAAAAATTTGCCACTTTTATCGGAGAGAAATCTCTAATTTAATGCGAAATAATTAATTAACTGCACGGTTGATATAAATATTGTTTTAAAATGCGAAGTTCGCCTTGAAAAGAAAAGAAATATTGGGGTAAACTCTTACTTAAATAATTTTTTACAGTCGAAAGTCGTTTGAACATACCTTTTCACAGAAAAAATGAGGGATAAATCCGATCACTTCGATTAGACTTTGTACTTCGCACTACACCTGCACCGTCATACTCTCGAACGGAGAACTCTGACAACAAACTGTTTTAAAACTCTTTCTTAAAACGTTCTTTCCCATTCTCTTGGCCACCAAGCACCGTCCCCCCCTCCCCGTCTGTCTAAGATTCTCTCTTCAATCAGAGTGTGGCCAGCAGAGCGGAGAGGGTAATCACAGTCTTAACTTGTTTACTTCTTCAAGTTCGTTGTCGTTCCACGATAATCGTGACGAAAAATCATTTTCTAGTGTATCGGGATCGGGCGCGGTCTTGAAAAAAGGGTGACGTTGCTGTATAGAAATCTTGGCTCGCTGGCCTATCAAATCATTTGTGGCACCCAAAACAGTGGTGGATCCAAGGGAGGGGCCATGGCCCCTCCATATGGAGTCGAGGTCACTTGGGCAAAAAAAAAAAAAAAAATCAGAGGCCCGAGGGTCAGAGGTTCTCGAGAGTCGCGAAATGCCAAATTGTTTAACGGAAAAACTCTCGCGAATGGCCTCACTGAGGGGAAAATTGACGTTGAACGCCGCCACGTCAAGGGCAAAATTCATGCGAAAGGTTACGCCAAGGGCAAACTTTAAGCGAAACGTCACATTATGAGAGAGAGAGAGAGAGAGAAAAAAAAACTCTTTCGAAAGGACGCGGCACGACGGGTCGATCCACACACATCAGTGACGTGAACGGGACGTGCCCCGTCCGGGACACTTCCGGCAAGTAAAATATTATTCTCTCGTGAGAATTGAAAGGCTCGTTCACGCATATCCGGCACGTGTCAGGGACGTGACCCTTCAATTTCCGTTGAGAATAATATTTTACTTGCCGGACAGGCGTTAGTATAGGAATTTGTCCTAGGGGGCGATCAGATCTCGTAATAGTGAGGGGAGGGGGTAATTTTACAGTTTAGTAGTCGCTCCACCTTCTTGAATCTCCACCTCTTGAATCTACCGGACATCTTGCTGGCTCCATCACAGCCTTGCCCGAGATCAAAATTAATATTAACCCCTAATTCATCCCAATTCATTTCAGAATTTTCTTTACGATAAATCCTTCCCTGTTATGGAATGAGTATAGAGTAGGTAGAGGCTAGTCCGCTAGTCCCACGAAGTCCTCCGGGTACGGATCGACAAAGTGATACGAGTACAAATGTAAAATGCTCACTTTTAACCAATTTAAGGGATAGTGGTGGTCACTCAACGAGGAAACCGCGTACATTGGTGAATTAAGCATTCTTCACGGAACTCATACTGGCCCAAATTGAAATCTCTGTAAAGGGCGATTTTTGAACTTCATCCGCAAATAAGCGCTTTTCTCAATTTTGGCCGCGTGTATCGTTCTTCTCAATTTCAGCCGTGGATTAGCGGTTTTGCCCCACACTCTCCAAGGCCATGAATTTGCGCATTTTCTCAACTTTAGCAGCAAAATAGCGTTTTTATCCCGTGAGCGATGTGTCTTAATTTTCCACGAGTTTTGGCGTTTTCCTCAATTTTTGCAGCAAATTAGCGATTTTTCAATTTTTTTAGCAGGGGTGTTGTATCTCACGAAATAAGTACGATTGCCAAATAAGAATTAGGTTGACTTTTATTGTTTTATTGAACAACTGAATAATCATAAAAATATGTTTTCTTTTTAAAATAAAAATGAACTTGTCGCATTGGTTACATTTGTTTGGATACGACAGTCCTCGGCACTTGGACGTTGAGATCCGTACCGTGGATTCCTTCACTTTATCTCTGTTTTGAGTATTTGATTTATGTGCCTTTTAATTTCTTGTCCTGAGTCTAGTCTTATAAGGTAGTGAAGTCGACCGAGACGTCTTAAGGACAGAACCGAATTTCCAAACGGCCGTTCCAAGGTAATTCCTTGCTTGCACTCGGTCCCCTGGAGAGAGATGTCGCACAAGCCCGGTCTGTTCTGGTGTTGACTTGGCACAATTGCGTGTCGGTATCGGTTTCATAATGTGAAGTTTTGTTCGCAAAGATCGGCTCATGAATATTTCACCTGGACTTTTCCCGTTCCGCAGAGGCGTACTTCTGTACTTGAAAAGAAAAGCATTAAGTTTTTCTAGTAAACTTCCACTGTCATTTCTCATTGCCTTCAGTTTTTGTTTGAAATTTTGTACAGAACGTTCCGCTAAGCCATTCGTTGCTGGATGATTTGGAGCGCAAAATCTCTGTTCAATGCCATTTGATCCACAGTAGCTGAAGAATTCGTCAGATTTGAAAATGCTAGCATTGTCCGAAACGATTGTCATTGGCAGGCCATTTCGCGCGAATATTTGGTCCAGGCATTCGATTGTTGATTTTGATGTGGGCGCCTTTGGAAACATATTTATTTCTAGCCATTTTGATCGCGCGTCGACAACAATAAAAAATAATGTTCTTTGAAGGGGCCAGCATAATCCACGTGAATGCGTTGCCAGTTCTCTGACGGTTCCTCCCAGCTGTGCGGAGGAGCCTTGGTAGGATTATTCTTTACTTCCGCGCAGCTTTGGCCACTTTTTGCTATGGATTCTATATTTTTGTCAATTCCAGGCCAATAGCAAACGCTCCGTGCAATAGCTTTCATTTTGACTATGCCAACATGAGACGAATGTAATTCTTTTAATTTAGTCGGACGCAAAGTGACTGGCACATAGACACGGACGCCACTCATTATTATGCCCGAGTGCATCGAATATTCAGCGTCTCGAACTCTTCCGGAAATTAGCTTACTTTTAAGAGTCGAAAGCTCGGGGTCTTTGTCGGTTTCTTGTCTAATCAATTCTGGAGTAATGGGGCAAGTGTTTGCAATAGTGTTCAAGTTCGTTTGATTAACTTCGTAAGATTCTTCGGAAGAATGTAATTTTTTTACGTCCATTGTAAGGGGATTTCGGGAAAAGTAGTCGACGTGGCGGTGCAAATGAGCAGGGGGCCTATTCTCTAACAACAAGCAATATTTTTTCGCCAGCCATGTGTTTATTTCATTCATTTGTTTGAAGAAAATCAATGAAATAAACATATGACTTCGAAAAAGCTATTGCTTCGGAGTTAGAGAATAAGCCCCCAGGTTTGTGTTTTATGTCATATTCGATTGCGCTCAAAAATTGTGCACAACGAAGAAGTCTATGTGCTGATATTACAGGCAGTGATTTATTTGGGGTGAAAAATTTGTTCTAGAGGCTTGTTGTCAACAATTAAAGTAAATTTTCTGCCGTATAGAAAAAACAGTTGTCGCTTCACGATCTAATTGGCTGTAGTTGGATTCACTTTTCGTTAATGTCCGTGATGCAAAAGAAATGGGACGCTCTTCTCCGTCTATAACGTGCGACAATACTGCGGCAAGACCATAAGGACTGGCGTCCGTTGCCAGAGTTACCGGCAAATTCGAGTTGAACAGGACAAGAACACGTTCACTGGAAATTTCTTTTTTTATTTCTTGAAAGGCCTTTTGACAATCAGGAGTCCACTTGAATCGTACGTTTTTCTGCAAGAGCTTATTAAGGGGGTGAAAAATGGAAGAGCTGTGAGGAATGAACTTATAGAATAATATAAAGCTAATCCTAAAAATGATCGCAGTTCATCCACGTTAGTTGGTGGCGAGATCTTCGTCACTGCGTCAATTTTGTCTGAGCGTCCCAAATATTTTACCTCTTTTTTGAAGAACTTACATTTAGACCCGATTTAGACTTATTAACATGAAGGCCATATTTTCTAAGTGTTTGAAGACATTTCTCCAGCCTCTGGCAGCATTCATCGAAAGTTTGCCCTTGGATTAAAAAATCGTCGTTCTGTTGTGATAAACAAACTTTTTTTATGTGTCCGGGTTTTCCGCAGGCGTCACACCGGAGATTTCTTTTAGAATTGCAATTCCTTGTTCGGTGGTTGTCTCGTCCACAAGACAAGCATACGTTTTGAAGCCCCAGGCGGGCGAGCATATCACGTTTTTTGTCCGATTGTGAAGACTTGGAAACAAAATGTGTTTGATTTTGTATTTGTTTAACTTCGTGGACTTCACTGTCTGGAGATGTATTCAAATAATTCTGCCGTTTCGCAGCTTCCATCGCTAGAGCTATTTCTACCGATTTTTCGAGGTCTAGTGTGTCTTCCTTTTGGAGAATTTCAGTCACAAATTGGCGTTTGGCGCAATTTTAGCTGTAAATTGGCGATTTTTCCCATTCCGCGAATTAGCATCTATTCCGTTTTTTTATACGGGAATGGGCGATTTTCGCAATTTCAGTTGTGAATTTGCCATTTTTGAACAATTTCAACCTGAAAGCGTATTTTTGTTTGTCAATAGTATAGCGTTTTTCTATTTTAACCACTGAGTTGGCCCAAAAGCAAAACTTTTGCGTTGATTTCCACAATTTATTCGCACAATGGCCTCTATGCACAGCGAATCGGCGATTTTTTCTCAATTTCAGTCTGGAATTTGCATCGCGAGACCACGAATCAGCGCTTTTTCGCAGTTATAGCCTCTTATTCTAGCGATTTTTTTCATTTTTTTAGTCGCGTCAGAAAGTTGAAAATGGCCGATCAGCACTTTACTGGACTTAAGGATCTAACGATACTGGGGACACGGTGTATTCTTTTAGCCGCGAATTTTCCTCAGAATAGCGCTTTCGGGGGTTCAATCGAATATTCAGCCCACACTCTTTGCTGTTATCACTTACAACGTTATATTCCCCACGTAGGATCAAAGATATAGAACTACTGGATTGCTCACGATCTCACGAATGATGAATTGTACGAGAGAAAAACAGTCTAACCTGCACCCCGTGACCTTTAGGGAGTCTAATAAACAACAGTTGATACCAATTATTAATTTTTCACAGTCCGCCATTTGAAATAAAACTGAAAGGCATTAACTTTGATTTATAATTCAAAAAATAAACTGAAATGAATAAGTAAAGAATTGGGAAACATTGCACACAAAGGTCTGGTGACGGGGCAGGGTAGTGGGGTGGGCTGGAGGGATGCGATAAGTACTGAGGTTTCATATACACAGACTTCATCAAGGTCAACCCCACCCCCCACCAACTACTGGCTCGGATTCCCCGTCCATCGTGAGCAATCCAGTATTTCTATAGAAGAAGTAGGATAGACTGAAATTCGTAGAAAGGAGCCAGATCTCTGTCCAACCGTCCGACCTATTCACACACCTACATCTATGGATAACCTAAAAATCCTCATTCCCAAATTTTGAGCTTGTCGGGGGCCCCTGTCTGATAGAGGGCCCGGGTCAACCCCCCCCCCCCCCGCCCTCACAACTACCTTGTTACGCTACTGCGTGGGTTCTGAAGTCCAAGGAAGCAGCTGGAGTACGCGGGGTTTTTCGGGCTGCTTGAAGTCGAGAAAATCGGCTAAACCTAACTTCAACGTGAAACGCTTATTTTTGGATATTTTATGGGGCTTCTAAGAGCGCTGGTACTAGTGCCCCTTCTCGTTCGTATACTTGTAGGTCAAGGGGGGGGGGGTTCTATCCCCAATATCCCCCCGTACCTACGCCCCTGCGGACAGGGCACGTCCCGTTCACGGCACTGATGAATGCGGACTGCGGATAGACATTTTAAAGGTCATGTTCGAGAAAACTTGGATGTCAAACAAAAGGTGCCTGTCCCCGACTTGGTTAACTACAGAGTCTTGACGATACCCGTAAAAAAAAGAAGTCGTAAAGCGTGTATGGCGTCAGACTCTAGTAATCCAGTAATTATATTCACGCGAACATCGTCTAGTAGAGCGAGAAATAAAAATCGGTGTCTCGTATGTTTTTAGGGGGGGCTTACCGGAAGCGAGTCTTGTAAAATTGACAGCGAAAGTAGCCGCAACCCGTTAAAAAGCTGCTCGTTAATTTTAATGCAACTTCTTCAATATTTGTCTCATTTTCTTAGAAAGTCCAGACGTAGTGTATAATTCGATAAAAGCCTTGAATTGTTTCGAGCTCACGCGTAGTACACCCTCTTTTACGCAACTAAGCTATTAGAAATTTCGTGAAGACTTACGTAAAAAAAAAAAAAAAGGAGATACAGAGGCTTCGTTCTTAAAGCGCGACGCTCACAGGTAGACGCTAATTTAAATCTTACTTCATTGAAAAAGAACGCTCGCTTATAAATTTTCTTACTTTTACAACTTTACTTGCTATTCCCGTACGCTTTCTTTCGCAAGTTAACGATGAAGAATGACTGTTCACCTATAGAGCCCTCCTCTGAATAGAAATAAATGAATTAAAAATGGAAACTTGAATTACCGCGAAACACTCTATTCAGGAGCAGGAAGAGAAAATTTCCCCCGTCTTGAGGCTGGAGCGGGAGTTTATTTTATGCGACAACAAGTTGGAACGGCTCGCCGAGGGCTGCTTTACAATCCCCTGAAAGTTTAAACAAACTGTATAGAAAGCTTAAAAAAAAAAAAGTGTGTTTTTTTTAGATGACTGTGCACGTACCTACTAGTACTCGCTTTAGAAAGTAAACAGCTTCGAGCTATCTCAAATTGCATGTTTTTCCACGTTGAATTTATTACACCCTGAGCAATCGTTACGCAAATAGTTAAAAATAAAGATTCATCGATAAGTCGTGTCGTTCCCATCAAATAAACAAGTTCTAGAGGCGGCGTTTTATGACCCATCGTCGAGCCGTCCTAATGACCGTTAAAAGTCTAGCGCCAATTTAAAAAAAAAATGCAAATAAATGTGCGATTGCCGAGTAAGGCGTTTGGCGTTTCTGACAACGCGTCAAATGTTGCCCTCAATCTGTTCCGTGAAGCTAACGAGCATTTTTAAAGTTTTGCTATGGAAATCTTGGCCATTCCTTTTTTTTCAATTGTTACCTAATCAAACTATCTATCGGGTTTATTAAATCGCTTTCAGAGAGAAATTATTTTATTCAAGTTTCCCGAAATACTAAATTTTTAAAATCTGTTAAATTCATGTAATTCCCAGAGTGGGGGATGAAGCCACAAATAAAAATGACGCCTCAGCGGAGACTGGAAGTCCCTCGGAAGCGTAACGCACGTGACGACGCGAGGTTTTTCGATTGAAGGAATTGAGGGGACAGGGCTGAATGGATGCGACGTTCGGCCCTGGAGGTAGGATATATAGCCCGGTTTAAGTCGGTCGATATTGACGTTCAAGTGTTTGTTATTGACCATGGAGAGTGAAGATTTTGGAGTCTCTTTAGACGACAGGGTACGGTCCTGTGTAGGGTGGTTGCAGACTTCGCCGAAGTTCGTCAGCGCTGTGGATAACATGCGAACATGCATTGAGATCTTGAAAAATGAACGGTTTTTTTGACGAGTTATTTGATGCAGGGAGAGGGGGGGGGCTGCCCATCTGCCGACATAGGTTGACGACGAAGTTCGAGGGATCTTCCGGGTGGCTAGGTGTTGAGACGAAAACGCCGGTTACCAATGGTACGTGCGTTCAGCGTTCTGGCTCTAGATTATAGGGGAGTGGAGCTCCGTCAACGAGACTAGAGGGGGGGAAAAAAACTGATACCTTTTAGGCCGTATTAAAGGAAAATGATACTTCGTATATTCACAAATAATAATGAGGAAGTTTCATGGGTCAGAACTTATTCATAAATTTATTTTTGAAGGTTTATTTATGCTAAAATAGAGCATAAATCGTGATCCGTTCGTAGAACAACCCAACAGTTAATAAATACGCAATTTTTGAAGTTTTAGGTCATTTCAAACACGCCAGCTAGCATGTTTGTGTCATATGCGCCTTCCGAAAAAAATCCGCCTGTAACGTTGCTGTTGAAGAGCGGTTTGTTGTGTTTCTTTGCCTTATTTTCTACTAGAGCTCTCCGATAATAAAATAATGGAGGATAAACAGATGAGCTATTTAGAGGCCTGAAAAGGACAGAGAATACAACGGATATTACGTAGCGGAAAATGTTCGTTTTGGCGGGATTTCAAATATGCCAACTTTTGTTAATAAAAAAAAATATTTCCGAAGGGTTTTAAATTTTTATTCATCTATTTACATGGAAAGATTGATATGGCTAATCGAAAAAAAATATTTTTGGAAAATGTGAAACTTCCTCATTACATCTTCGAAAGATTTTTTTTTTTTGTAAACTTTATTGTACAAGGTACATTACAGTTCAGCTAATGAATATTTAAATGTACATATAACGTGGAACATGTACTGTGGACTCCACCCAATGGTGGGCCGCAAAGTAATTTATTAGTTAACATACTATGATTATTAGATTAAAGCTTATAACGATATATATCTAGTTCCAAATGGTAACAGAATAACTATGATTGACAACAGTAATAACATACATAATATTATAATACAATATTTTAATGTCCGTTTTCCGCGAGGTCAGTATGCCACTTTCTTTTTAGCCTTCTTTGATTCCTAGGGGCTGGAGGGTTTTCTGGTATTCTCTGTATAAGCTCATTGGGGTGGGATTGCATTTTTTGTTGGTGCTTGACGAACGAGTGCTGGAGAACCTCTGCAACCTCGGGGATGTCCAGATCTTTGTGAATGGTTTTGTTGGTAACAAACCATTCAGCATTGGTGATGAGACGTAGTATTCGATTTTGAACCGTCTGTATTCTTTTAATGTGCGAATCTGCTGCTGATGACCATATGACGCACCCATATTGCCACACTGGTCTGATGAGCTATATACATATACGTTTTTTCATTGGCAAAGACATTGTGGGGATGATCAGCATGTGCCTAAGCAAGTACATTCGTGCACGTGTCTTTTGGACGATCGAGGATATATGGGATGCCGCTTTGAGTCCAGCTTCAACCCGAGGTATTTCGTTTCTCCAGTTTCTAATATAGATGTGCCATTGAAACATATTGAGCTTCGTGGGATGTTTCTGCGAAGGGTGAATTTGACAAGTTGAGACTTGGATGGGTTAACTTTTACTCTTCACTTGTTGCACCATTCTTCAACCGTTTGGGCATAATAGTGGAGAGGACCGCCACGTCATCAGCGAAATGAGCAATTTTCATGGCATTGCATTCAGGATAATCATGAGAATACATCAAATACAAAAAAGGGCCCAGCACGCTGCCTTGGGGAACCCCTGCGTGAATTGCTGTTGATCGAGACTCAGCAGATCCATACCTAACTGCGAACGTCCGTTTGGATAAATACGATTTTATTATTCTGAACAACGTGTCAGGCAACTGTCCCTTTAGCTTAAAAAGTAGGCCATCATGCCATACACGATCGAAGGCTTTTTCCGTGTCCAAAAACAGACCCAGGCACACCTTTTTTTTCCTCATATGTAGCGAGAAGTTCATCCACAACACGGTGCAGCTGTAAGGGACAGGAATGCTGTGGTCTAAATCCAAACTGAGTGGGTGGAATGCAGGGTTCAAGATGACATAAAAGTCTCGCCAGTAGCAATCTTTCAAGATTTTTGACATCAGTGGTAAGAGACTGATAGGTCTGTAGTTGCTTACATCCGCCTTGCAGCCATTCGGCTTCGGAATGAGAACTACGCTTGCGTGTTTCCATTGGTGAGGGTAATGTGTTGTCCGCATGATACCATTATAAATCATAAATAAATCAGGGATAAATCGTGTTCCTGTGTCAGGAACACGAGACCCTTCCTGGGTAGGCGCTTCAGGAGTGGTTGCACTATTAGATCGTGGCCTGGTGCTTTTCTGGTGGGCGAGTTTCCGATTGCTGAGGCTACTTCTCTTGGTGTGAAGAGAGGGCGTAGGGGTGACAATTGTAGAGGTTCATGCAAAATTGCACTAACTCTCTCGCAGAACTGCACGTCAACAGGTGGATTTGGCGCAAATTGGTCTTTAAGGCTGTCTGCAAACGCATCCACTTTTTCTTGAGCTGTTGAGATCCACTGATTGTTTATGTTAAGCTAGGAATGCCTTCCTTATGTTTGAGGATGGATTTTGTTTTCCTCCATAAGGTGCCATCCTGTGAATCGAGTTGTTCTAATGAAGTTTGCAGTTGTTGCTCGTTTAGAATCTTCAGGGCTGTGCGTAGATCTTCCGTCGCTTTATTATAGCGTGCTTTATCTGGCGGGTACCTAGTTCTTTCCCATACAGATCTACATTGTCGTTTCACTCTCAGCAGTTGAGCTACGTGAGCTGGTGGCGGAGGCGGCTTTCTGTGGGTATTCTTCCGTCCATTTGTTGAGAATTGTACGTGTGCTTCTGCGGCTGCTCTTTGTATCACTCTTGTTAATTCACTGACTGCCCTATCAATATCTTTTGAATCTTTAAGTCGCACCCTTAGATCAATGCTAGACTCGATTACTGATTTATATTTTTCCCAATCAAAAGGCATTTTAATCAAAGAAGGTGGCTTTTCAATGTCCTGATACGTAGCGTTAAACGTAAGGTGTACTGGGTAATGGTCGGAGTGAAGTTCGTGACAAACTGTTACATTTGAACACAATTGACTTGCGTTTTTCCCGATAAAGAAATCCAAGACGTCAGGGGTGCCGTTATTATGCGGATAATACGTAGCTTCCATAGGACTAGTATATTCCAACTGATGTCTGTATCCTATCTCATGCAGTAATTTTCCTCTAGGATTTGCAATGTTAGAACCCCATCTCGGGTGCTTAGAATTGAAGTCTCCACCGACAAGAAAATGAAGTCTCAACTCGTGTAACATGCCCCAGAAATGAACTTGTTGTAGTTTGTTCTCGGGAGCGGAATAGAACGATCCAATCTGATAGTTTTTTTTATACCAGCTGTATCTGTATTCACGCTATTTGCATTTCGTCTTCACAAATCGGAGGTAACACATCATGTTTGATATTTGATCTAACGAGTATAAAGGTGGGTTTACACTATGCGAGTTTTCCTCGCGAGGATTGCCTCGCGAGGAATACCTCGCGATACTTAGACTCGCCCTACCAAAACTAAGTGCGAGTTTCCTCGCCCAGCAGGGTGAGCCGGCAGTTTGAGCGAGGCTGCAATATGGCGTCTATCGTTCCATCGCACGGGTCCATGAATCCCATTGCAGCGTCTGCTTTCGCATTATTAGTGATAAACCGGCTAACGAGCGGACAAAATAGAAATAATAAACGTACGCGCCGTTGGTGGAGTAAGGAGATTTTCCGGCGACGCCACCAATATGGAAATCAACTTTTACGCGAGTTAGCGACGGATTCGGTGGAAGATACAGTCAAAAACTGTTGAGGTATCCCTCTTCCTTCGGGTCCCACAAAACACTACATAATTTATATTCGTTTATTAATGATACCGATTGTTCTTGGTTCATCTTATTGCCTCGCGAGTACGAAAAAGACTGAAAAGTCCGTTCACACTGAGCGAGTCAGAACAAGCGAGGTCCTTTGATGCGCCCTCGGAGACCGACAGCCAGCGGCTCAGGCTGAGTCAGCCTCGCGAGGCCGGCCTCGCATGTCTTGACACGTTCACACTAAGCGAAACTGCCTCGCGAGGGAGCCCTCGCGAGGAAAACTCGCATAGTGTAAACCCACCTTAAGAGAACCCCCTTTCCGACGGCCACTTGGATGATCTGCTCTGTAGCATCGAAATCCGCTGATATTAAATTTAATTTGAGGGGCTAATTTCGTTTCAGTTGCCATCAGTACATCTATATTGTGTTGATTCAGATATAGCACCGTTTCATTATGCTTATTGGCTATGCCTTCACAATTCCAAGTACTTACTTTTATGGTTTTCATTTTTTGTTCAAAAGTACAGGATAGCAGCGGTTGAATTGTTGATAACAGTGAATCAAGCTTTGATATCAAAGTCTCTATTTGATCATTAGATTGGTTTGATGGGCGGGGATTAGCTACATCTGCATACGATACACGATTATATTGACTTGTTGGGTTATTCAGTTGTTTATGACTTGTATTAATACGTTGAATCTGCGTCAGACGGCGGTTGAATTCATCTGAAGCTCGAGGAGGGACAGTGCCATATTGCGGAGGTTTTTCATTCCGATTATTATTTTGAGTTCCGGTGAATTTAGATATTTTCTGGAGTTTTACGGCGACCGGGCATCCCCTGTAATTAGCTGTGTGGTCTCCGCTACAATTGATACATTTAGGAGCTGCTGCCGATGGTTTTGGACAATCACTGGTAGCATGATACTGATCGCATTTCACACATCTTGGGTTTTTATGACAAACATTTTTGGTATGGTTGAACTCTTGGCAACGTGTACACTGCACGATTGTTCGTCGCGGTCGCGGGGGTTCCACCTTTACTACACAATGGTAACCGCGTGAGATTGAAGATTTCCTCATTTTTAGTATTAGGCTTGAGATCCAAGAAGAACATATGCATCGGTGTTTTTGATACGGGGTGGAATACGGATGTCATATTGATTGGTTCAAATCCATGGGTTTTAATTTCTTCCATCATTTCTCTAGTATCGCACGAAGGGTGAGGACCTCTTACAACCACGCGAAACGGCCTTTCATTCCTCATTTGGAAGGTGTGGAATTCCGCTTTTTGACCATCGAGGAACTTGGTAACCGCTCTATAGTCATCTGAGGTTTCCAAGTCCTATTTAACTTTATTTTCAACGGTTTTATACTTATAAGATTCGATTTTGATAAGTATCTTTCAACATTTTCATTAAACCATTCATATTTTTAATATTATGAATATAAATGGGTGGTGGCGGTTTTTCAACAGGTACCGAATCATTAATTTCAATCGTATCCATCATGTTTGGATCTTGTAATACAGCAAAGCGGTTTGACGTTAGAAATGTCGGCTGCTCACTGGAGAGCTTTATTTTTTTCGTTCCGGGCGGTTTATCTACGTCTTCTCCCATACCTAATGGTTGGAATTTAACACTAGATAAGCTTTGAATGACTCACTCGATGTTCGATGAGATAAGACGGAGCAGACAATAACGGACTAGCTATTGATCCTTACTCGACGAAGTCTCGAGCGCAACGTTCTTGAACCGAAAATCCAATAGCACCGTTTTCTCAAGAGAGAAACGCCTCGTTTTGAGCTTTAACCCTTAACCTGGCGATGAGGTAAATTTTGTAGCAAAAAATTATTTCTTGTATTTATTCACCTATTTATTTGTCAAAATGACATAAATGATCAACGAAATCTATAATGGTACCCACATAGGGTCAATAGGGTCTGTCCTTCACGTAGGACGTTGCCGGCTCTTCCGATTTTAACAGAACCAAATTTATGTCATTTCTGTGTGACATTGCCCATTCATTGAAAGTGTAATTGCAGTATTTAGCCGTTGAAAGGTGTTCAGTCAAGCGAAATCTTGCAAGTTAAGTAAATAATTTGGAAAATAAAACAAACCAAAAACAAATTTACTGTTAATACAAATTTTAAAAATTGAAACCGAATTTTCAGGAACAGGATTTCAAAGTAATTTGAAGAAACAAAATACCATGAACAGCCTCAGTCAAAAAAATACTTAAAATAACAAAAGAATTAAGTATCAAAACCACACAGCCATCATCACAGCCAATATTAGAATACAGTACCAAAAAATGAAAGATTGGTACAAACAACATAAGGCAGATGCGAGACTGGGTGGCCTATTTCAGTGACCGATTGCGCCGATTTTGCGCACTAAGAACAGTTTTTAGATGGTTTCACTCGATAAACAGTAATTTCGCTCACTAAAAAAAAACCAATTATGAGGGTTAAAATTACAGTGCTAGCCGTGACCCCGGGGAACCCCCCCCCCCCAAGATTTGAGTTTTCTCCACTTCAGCAGTAAATTATTAATTTTGTCTA